>JAMPIV010000850.1:0-240660 GCA_024509875.1 Oreohelix idahoensis | reverse complement strand
ATAATTATAACCCATCAGAGGTTGAGCAGCCTATTTTTCTTAATATAAATAAAATTAAAAAAAAAAAACACAACTCAATATTAAGCTGACAGAAAAACGGAACTGTGTTCGCACTTAACACTAAATGAAAAGGAACTAAGATAGCTACGTTGTTGTTGTTGTTGTTGTTGCTGTTGTTGTTTAACTAGGGCTGCTGAGCTTCTCGCTCTTTAGCAGCCAATACCAAATTGAAGACTCCTTGGTATTATCTACACTGTAGATCTAGGTTTTTCTTGTGGCTTTTCTGCCATTCCGAAACATGTTGAGTTGAGGTTATGAGCTCCAGTTTCTCCAGCTTGGCTTGCATTGAAAGGACCGCCACATCTGGTCCCAAGCTTGGAGTAAGAAATACGTGGCATACTGTGCATTCACCGCCCTCCAAGGGGGCTCTCCAACTATGCAGAGCTAAAATACTGTACTCTGGTTCTGGGCTCTCCCAAGGAATTGTCACGTCCTGCACAGAGCCACTTCTCAGCTTCCAATGCCTATCACTGGGTCCACAGTGAGATCTTTCTGCATGCAGTAAACCAAGTTAAAGCCAAAGAATTATACCTGGGGCTCAAGTGACTTCTCCAAGCTTAGTGTGCAATTCTGGGTTCTCAAGAAGTTTCACCACAGGAGCAATCCCTGGAAGTGTGTGGATGATTTCAAGAGTCAATGAGGAGGTAATTAGCCTCACAGACACAAGTTCATTTCCACATACATATATTGTAGCATCGTGCATAGCTGGTGGTTATATAAGATGACTCCAGATATGCCTCCATGCATAAGATAGCTACGTAAAATGGGGATTTAAACTCAGTAACACACGTTAGCAATAAGGAATATGGAGCTAAACTTCCGTTAACTGGGAGCTAAGTTAGCTAACTCAGCTATCGAGATACCCTTTACAAAAATAAGTTGCGTTTCAATTATCAAAGAGGTAATTAAGCTAAAACATGCAGCTACGTTTACATCAACGTACAGAAAGCTAAATTTACACTGACAGTTGAACGGCTAAATTTATACTGACAGTTAGTAGCTAAATTTACGCTTAGAGTTAAATACTTAATTTTACACTGAGTTAAATAGCTAAATTTACACTGACAATTAATTAGCTACATTTACACCAACAGTTTAAGAGCTAAATTTACATCAACATTTAAATGGCTACATTAACACTGACAATTAAATAGCTAAATTTACACTGACAGACAGGCAGCTAAATTTACACAATGACAGATAGCCAAGTTAAACTCATACCAAGAGACTGTTCTGCCATCACCGGTGTCAATACCTTGTCGAGGTATGGCGGCTTGCGTACCCTGATAACCCCCAGAGCTATGCCAGCGGGAGTTTTACTCCTGGAAGGTTCTACCAAGCTGGACAGGTTTGTGCGGGCAGGGGTCAGACTAAAGCAGACACCCTGGTCCTACAGGTTGGGGGTTTTAGCATAGGGCTGACACCCATGTCTATGTAAAAAGAAATGAAGTTACGGAAACGACAACAAATGAACAAACTTTGCTGCTGGATGGACATGCAGAGTCTGAGGCTCATATGACTGTCAGTGGCGACAGCCGAAAGGAAGCCACTGACATGAAAATGGATGTCCTGACCGCAAAACATAACTTGGCGGAGGACTGTGGAGGCTGAGGAACCAGAGTTGGGGCACTGTACGAAGGATGGCCCCCAACCGAGCAAAGTGGAATCAATTTGTTGTTGCCCTACAAGACGCCACCAGGTGTGATGGCCACTGACTGCTTTGGCGGTCGGTGGTTAAGGATCAAAGAAGAAGAAAGAAGAATGTCTTTAGGGTTAGGATTACTAATACAAACCTTTAATATTGTATCTCTGAGTTTTTTTTAAGGCTGTATCAAACATTTGGCCCACTTCTTCATTTCAACCCCCCTCATGTCACATGGCCTACATCAAATTTGTACTCTAATTCATCCCAGACCCTTTTGTAGCATACTGAAAATACACAGGGAAAAGAGAAAGGTAATGAGAATAAATGCAAGAAATAATAACAAAGTTGAGCTTAAAGAAACATCACTACAGATGTAGAATTTACACATATCAATGGCAGCAATATAGACATTGTTGGAGGGACAGACAATGATGTCAAAATAAGAATACAAAAAGCAAAAGGAGCTTTAACTCCATTGGGAAACATATGGAGATAAAGAGAAATCAAATCCAACACAAAAATAAGAGTCTTCAACTCAAATGTCAAGTGAGTTCTACTGTATGGCTCTGAAACATGGAGAGAAAAAAACAGTTTCATTCGTAAATGAATGCTTGCATAGAATAGGATTGAAACGATATGACAAAAAGCCACACATGTGGAGTTGATGACAAGAATCAGACCAGTGCCAGTGGAACAAGAGATGAAAAGAAGACGCTGGCAATGGATAAGACACATACTGAGGAAACCTGTTGACAGCATTACATGGCAACCCTTATTCTAGAATTTCCAGCAAAAGAGAGGCACAGGTAGACAAAAAAAATATACATGGAGAAGAGAACTGGAGATAGAAGTGAAAATGATGAGGAAAATGTGGAAATAAATTGAGCTGTTAGGACATGACAGGAGGACCTGACATGTGTTTGTTGAAGGATTATGCTCTTTGGGGAGCTAAAGGGTATTGTTTTATCATTTGATTAGCATTCTTGCTTCTTTTCCACTTGTCAACAGAAAATTAATAAAAGTATAAAGTATAGCATCATGTTCTGTTTGTACCATGGGTGCAAATACCAAAACATTTAAAACTACATAGCCTATAAACAAATACACTGCACACATGTTTAATCTACAGTATAATCCACATGGAAACATCAGCTACAGTAAATCAAACTACTCAGGATCAAATCTTAGAAACAGTAAAAGAAATAAAATAGCAGTTGCCAGCATCAGGATGACACAGCACACAATTTTTATATGATGAATGTGTATAACATCATGCTAGCCTCAAGCACATTAAAAAAAATTGGAAATATCAATGAAATCAAGAAGGTAAAGCATTATACAAGGTAATAACATTCACTGGGAATTGGAGACATGAACTTAAAGGGATAATGAAGACCTGTTAATACACTATAAGGCTTGGTATATATTTGTTGCTGGCATCTGTTTAGAATAATGAAGGGTAATGATGACTGAATTAATAGACACCCAAAAAAAAATAGTAATAAAATAAGATAGAGTTAATTTTTACTACTACATAAATTAAATAAAAGAGAAAAAACTTCTTGTGATCTTGCTTTGAATTTTTGTTTTGCTCATATGTCTGTCTAAAATATTATCCAGGACTTTCACTCTATGACTATTAATTATAAAGTTCCATTACGTGTGTGCTAACAACACACAAGTTTAAGTACAAGCGATAATGTCTGGTATCACACTTTGTACACTCTTCAAGCATTTACAACATTAACATTAATAGCAAGGATCAAAATGAATGTACAAGTTATTTGTCAACATCACGGGGTCTTTTGATGTGCTTATCATGAATCATTCTTGGCCATCTTTCTTTCATTGTTGAGTCTGGCGTCTTATTTCCATTCACATTTGTAGACAGGTAGAAAAAATAAATTTGCACGGCCACAGATACTTATAATTGTCACTTGATTTTCTGAAGAGGCACAAAGACAAAACTTCCACTTAAGCGAGTCCTAATTAGAGTTGGGAATGAACAATTGCCTTGACTTATCCAAAGAAATTTGACTTATCAAAGTTCAACTTAAATGGAAGACTTTTGTCAAGGACTCGCAAAATTGCTTTGGCTTAACTGAAATTCAAGTGAAGCAAGTTCCACTTAACGGTGGACTACACTGTATTTCCCAATGTAATGAAAGCTGCTCTCCCTTCTTGTATCCTTATTTTCATATAACTCTCTTATCTTTTAACCTGTCAATAATGCTGCCAAGATGTGTGTATCATTCAACAATTTATAAAGGTGTTTTGTCAACTGCAATTATGATATCATTTGTGGCAAGTATTCTCATTATCTTTATCTTGTCCATGTGTGTGTTTAGACTGAACAGCTGCAATCTCTGCTCAAGTATTTTCATTTCATCTTGCATCTGGTTGTTGTACAGAAGAACCAGATTGTTAGGAAAATGTAGATCACCTTTCACAGTCTACTATTCCAACGTTAAAAGGCGATTTCAATTAAAACCTCTTGAAATATTATTCACAATGTAGCTATCTCGCCTGGACAGTATCTGTGTTGCCAAAATCCTGCTTGTTCAACTCTTGGTTGAATATCAGTGGACTCACTTAATCTTTGAAGCTATCTGGATATTGCTTTAAAAATAAAAGTAACATAGCACAAGAGTTTACTGATTACATAAGAATAACAACAGTAAGAGTTAACGTTTAGAAGCAACACAGCATACTTTTATCAGCTGTATACACTCTGAATGCTTTAAGACTATTTGGTGAGTTTAAAAATTGGTCTCAAGATCCCACTCATTTTATTCTTAAAGCAACATAGAAGCTAACAATTTTTCTTGTGAACCTGGTGATTCAGGTAGCAACGAGTAATGTCTGTACGTATTACATTGTAAAAAAGAAGAATCCAGCAATAAGCTATTGTTACACATCAAATATGAATTATTTTAACATATTTCTGTCTGTTTAACTCATGTTTGAGGTATCAAAGTTTTGATCAAGACTTAAAAACAACTCACTATCAAATCTGGATTTACTTCCTGTTTGATTTTTTGATCCAGAATTGGGATCTTCTTTTCCATTTTTCTTTCAATCTGAAAAGAAAAATTGTTTCTATGTAAAGAAATCCTACAAAATTTGTAGCACACTGGTGTTTGGAGACCTCGAGATGTTGTCATAAGAATTATTCAAAGTATGTCATAATGAAGATAACAATATGACATCTATGAAGTGAGGAATGCAAAGGAATTTATGCAGCTCATGTGTGAATTCCTGGTGCATCCTCAAAAAATGCAAACTCTGAGGTCTCGAGTTACCTGGCTAATGCTCAGGGATTGATTAGCCACACTAGAGAAGCCTAACACCATGGTTCCCAATATGGTGTAACATGGTGAGAGCCTAACAATGTCACATGCCTTTTCATAATTCACAATTCCAATGTATAGCAGTGAATTCCAGGGAAATACACAGGCAAAAGGCTCACTACAAGATATAGAATCATAAATAAATCTTCCAGCTTCAGTGTTCAGATCTGAACCTAAAATATAAACTGTTCATCCAGAACTCAGAGCTTGTTTATAGCCCTGAAATATTGAAAAAGAAAAAAATGCAGCCTTTAAGTTATAGACATCCATAAATTGATACTAATACAGAAAAGATGGATTAAAATACTATGATGGGACCATATGTGTGGAAGGGATGAAAAAGCAGCGGAATAAGAGAAAATAGCCTGTTTCAAGACTGAGCATTTATCATTGCTGTATGAGTCACAAGCCATTTTGAGGGCTTAGTTTTTCTCATCACTATACTTCAGTTTACTACAGAGATTACTTATTTGTTAATGCTAATTGCACTCCAATATAACCAACAGACTTAACCCTTTGAGCCCACTGCAAAAATGTCACCATATTATCTCCCAGTAAATCCTGACTGAGACCGTTAAACTTTGTCTCTATTATTAGTTATTTATTATTTTGCCACCCAATGCCAGGTAAACTGGACTTACAGTCTGTGAATGGAATTACAATGGAATCCCACTACTATGCAACAAATGAAATCATTAGCCTATTGTTTTTTTTATCTCAAGTCAATCAAAACATTCATGGTATGGTTTCAAATTTTGTTTTCCTCTGAACACAGAAAACATTTGAATAATTACTAGTCACAATTCTGCTAATAGCACTTAAGTTTATGGCCACAGTATCATAATAAAAATTTGGGAAAAATCCATTGAGATGAAAGGAAAGTCTCACCATTCCGCTTTTGTAAGATTATGGGTCAAAGGAAACAGGCAGTCTGAATGCCCAGTATTTACAGAGTAGTCTCAAATCCCTTCCCCCTTCCCGCCCAAAAAGAACAAACATCATCGAAACATTTGAATATTTACCAGTAACTATTCAGCAAATTATCTCATGCAGTTCCCAGTGGTCTCTGATGAGACAAGGAAAGAATGGAATTACTGCTCCCTCAGGTACATCAAACAAGGCAACTAATATGAGGTTGTGTATGAGGCTGGCAACCTCTTCATGTAAAACAAATTACTACAGAAACCACTGCTACAACAACATGTAAATGTTTCCTGTAAGGGGACCAGTTGTAGTGGCTGCTCCATGCTCCATAAGGAGTGAAAAGGAAAATTATGATGATTCTGCAGATGACTCTAAAATTGCTGGTTACATATTAGTGTGATTAAAATCTATGGACAGAACCTCCCTCCTCAGTGTAAATTTTGACACATTAGTGTGATTAAAATCTGACAAGTTAAAAAGTTCTAATAGAGACATTTCACTCCAGAACTTCCTTCCCTGGTGCAACAAAAAAACATTTGACAAGTTAAAAAGTTCTAATAGAGACATTTCACTCCAGAACTTCCTTCCCTGGTGCAACAAAATGCAATGAACAACATTTGACAAGTTAAAAAGCTCTAATAGAGACATTTCACTCCAGAACTTCCTTCCCTGGTGCAATGAACAACATTTGACAAGTTAAAAAGCTCTAATAGAGACATTTCACTCCAGAACTTCCTTCCCTGGTGCAATGAACAACATTTGACAAGTTAAAAAGCTCTAATAGAGACATTTCACTCCAGAACTTCCTTCCCTGGTGCAACAAAAAAACATTTGACAAGTTAAAAAGTTCTAATAGAGACATTTCACTCCAGAACTTCCTTCCCTGGTGCAACAAAAAACATTTGACAAGTTAAAAAGTTCTAATAGAGACAATTCACTCCAGAACTT
Organism: Oreohelix idahoensis; assembly: GCA_024509875.1. Taxonomy (NCBI): domain Eukaryota; kingdom Metazoa; phylum Mollusca; class Gastropoda; order Stylommatophora; family Oreohelicidae; genus Oreohelix; species Oreohelix idahoensis. Next base: position 233,733 of record JAMPIV010000850.1, on the reverse strand, counting down.
CCTTCCCTGGTGCAACAAAAAACATTTGACAAGTTAAAAAGCTCTAATAGAGTCATTTCACTCCAGAACTTCCTTCCCTGGTGCAACAAAAAACATTTGACAAGTTAAAAAGTTCTAATAGAGACAATTCACTCCAGAACTTCCTTCCCTGGTGCAATGAACAACATTTGACAAGTTAAAAAGCTCTAATAGAGACAATTCACTCCAGAACTTCCTTCCCTGGTGCAATGAACAACATTTGACAAGTTAAAAAGTTCTAATAGAGTCATTTTACTCCAGAACTTCCTCCTGAGTAAAAGTAGTCTTGAAGCAGATACTGCCTCAGGGGAATGAAGTGTTAGAGACTTCACTATACTGAGTCCAGCATCAAGATGTGGGGTGACCAGTTCCCTTCCTCACTGCTTTTTCCTTTCCTAACTCAAGAGCAATGCCAGGAACCCATTTACAGATGGGTAGATTGGAGCATGTAGCTTCCATGAATCGAACCTCTGCTGCAAGAGACCAGTCCTCTAACCACTCTCCTCTTGAGTACAATACAATATTTATCAAGTTAAATATTTAGAAAGTCAGTCATTTCAATTCATTATTCCCCTCCCTTGTGCTTAAAATAAACTGATAAATTATAGTGTACCAAGAAGTGTACTGAAGCAAATGACTAATTATCAATTCATGCACACCCATTTAGCTCCCCCTGTCAGGTTATATACATTGCCCTATGGCTGTGCATCTTTATTACCTGGTTATGGGAACGTCAAGTACAATTTAAAATCTTTTGATGTCACCGAGCAGGACTGTGAAGATTAGGCACAGCTGATCAAGCTGCTGTAGCTGGACCATGGATTCAAGCGGTTACATCTAGGTTGAAAGGATCATGGTCTGCAACAAAAGGGCAAAAATCTCAAGCAAACCATATTGAAAGTTCTTATTTTTTAGTTTGTCTGATCTCCTTTACTTTTAATATAATTATAAACCCTTAATAAAATCTTGGTTTTGTTCCGACATAAAGGATTATTTTTAAAAAACAACTGAACACTTTAAAAAACTGATTACTTAGTAACTAGGTTTCATATGAACAAGTAGTCAAATACCACTTTGTAAAGGAATTAAGTTATTTTTATTATCTATCAAAAGTTCAGTATGTGGCCCTCAAGTGTTCGAAAGAAGACCAGGCTAATGCGTTCTCCGATGCTATTCAAATAAGTCACCCACGTCTTTAGGGTTAGGATTACTAAAGCAAACCTTTAGTATTGCATTTCCGAATTTTTCTTTAAGGCTTTAAGGCTGTATCATTATGTGGCCCACTTCTTTATTTCAACCCCCCCTCATGTCACATGGCCTACATCAAATTGGTAATATAATTCATCCCAGACCCTTTTGTAGCATATTTGCCCATGTGGTTTGAATAATAAATTTGTTCAACGTGCATGACTACGGCACTTTCAATTGTATCGACCCCTGGATAGAACTTGGTTCTCTTAAACAACCATACGGCCTCTGTGGATGCTTCAATGGCATCCTTATACTTGAATATCATCTTCTTCCATAGGTTTCTACCAGATTTACAAACTGGCTAGATCCTGAACTAGCAGGCTGTTTTTTAGGTTCTGGTATCCAATTTATGAGGCTGGGTCGACCCCGGAGCAGTTTGCGGTCTAAAAATTCCCGCCTCAACTGGGGATTGAACCAAGGACCACCGAGCTAGGAAGCCAGTTCACTAACCACTGCACTACTATTGCTCCTTGTTGTATGAACTCAAAATTGTTCCATTTTGCTGAGCTGTTAACCAAGCTTCTGATGCCATGACATGAGAGTTGTGGAGATGCATGATCACCTACATCAGTGTGCATGGCACCAGAAAATGAAGACTACATATATGTTTCTTGCATCTCTTAAGGGGTCATCCACATATGATGTCATGCAAAGGGGGGGAGGAATCAAAATTTTGTGACATTGTGAGATAGTAGAGGCTTGCTTCATTCATAAATTATGTTTCTACTTTTATCAGCATATACTCAACTTGTCTCCACAATTGTTAACTTTTATTTGCAATAGTTAACTTTTATCCACAATAGTTAACTCATCCCTCATGGACGACTTATGTTAATATTATAAACTCAGCTGAAATATCGGATAATTGTTCTGATCCTTAATTCATTTTGAATTGTATATTTTTTTAAAAATAATGTAATATATACTTTAAAAAACAAAATACAGACTAAATAAACTGCACTGAGTAAAATTAGATTTAAAAAACAACAAGTTATAACTAATGCGAAAATACCCTTTTGAGATCAAAGACACAAAAATTTAGCAAGTTGAACCAACTGGTGCAAACGTGTGTGGGTGTGTGCATAAGTGTGTGTGGGAGAAGAAGGAAACACATCTAGTTAGGACGTCAAAGGTTGCACCCTATCTTGTGATGAAATGTGGCAATGACAGGTACAATCTTTGTAAAACCTTAATTAATTAAACACTATTTTACTGAAAAGATGATTTTGTTTGCACTACTTAACACACATTTAGAAGTTTTGCACATGAACTGGCTTTTCTGTCATAAAACTGTAATCAGACGCAAGACAAATTGAAAATACTTCACTAGAGGTCACAGCAAGTGAGTCTGAAAATACACAAGGAGAAATTAATGACAATGAGAATAAATGCAGGAAACGACAACAATACTGCATGTGAAGAAACTTAACTACAAGATGTAGAATCATACATACAATTTGGCAGCAATATAGACAAAGTTGAAGGGACAGACAATGATATCAAAATAAGAATACAAAATGCAACAGACGCTTGCATTGCAAAACATATGTATATCAAGAGAAATCAATTCCAACACACAAATAAGAATCTTGGGCTCAAATGTTGTTTGGCTCTGAAACATGAAGAACAACAGAAACAAGAATTAAACAACTACAGATTGTCATAGATGGGTTAAAAAGGTAGTCCCACAACAGATACTGCCACAGGGGAATGAAGTGTTAGAGATTTCACTATACTTGGTCAAGCTTCAAGAAGTGGGGGTTATTGGTTCCCTCATGCTTACTTTCCCTCAAGAGCCTCAGATACCTATTTACAGCTGGGTAGACTGGAGCGTGATACTGCCTTTGCAGCAAGAAACCAAATAGAAAGGATTGTAGTGGTACGACAAGATCACTAATGTGGAACTGATGACACGAACCAGACAAATGCCAGAAGAATAAGTCATGAGAAGAAGACTCTAGAGATGGATAGGGCACACACTGAGTAAACCTTTTGATAGCTTTACCAGGCAGTCCTCTTTCTGGAATCCTCAGGGTAAGCGAGGTAGAGGAAAACCAAGGAATTCATGGTGAAGAGAACGAGAGACAGACATGAAGCGTATGAAGAAATCATGTAGAAACCTTGACCTACTGGCACAGGACAGGAAGACTTGGCATCAAGCATATGCTCCTTTGAGAGTTGAAAGATTATGACTACTTAAGAGGACCTATGACGCGTCAAAAGTGAGGAATGCAGTCAGCGACAAAAAGCTGACTGCTTGCGTCAGCGAACCAGAGCTGAACAAGACCCTACTCCACCTACAAGTGGTGGTCCTGGAAACAGGCTGCATCACTGCAGTCTGGCTGAGAGAGTAGGGATCGAAGTTGGAAAGCAACCCCGTCCTAAAAAATGACGTGCCGAAGTCGGATGTGTCGGGCCGAAAAGGCGCAGATATCGCAGCTTTGATGTAAACGGCGACACAACGCAAGCAACGTCCTTTTCAGGACGAACGCAGAAGAAGATGAAGAATATGACTACTTAACTACGTAAACTTAACATTCAATTACGGTGCTTCACATTAGCCTAAGTATTACGACAAAAAACGGGGGGGGGGGGGGTTGAGATTTATGTCACGTTATGAGAAGCTAGGTTTTTGTGACGAAGTAGGACTAAGGAAAGGGGGTTACAAATGGCAAAAATTGCGTGACAGCATATGTGGAAGACCTCTAATAAATATTGACGGTGTTCATAACTTACGCAAGGTATCTTTGGCAGCGTTGGCATTACGGAAATGTAGTAGCAAATGTCACGTGGGTACTTTTTACAACATTTTTTTTTTTTCGTCGGGGTTTAGATTTGTAGTGTCCTATATTTAGATATGAGGAGAGAGTTACGGGACTTGGAATAATGGCCGTTGGGTCGTTGTGAGGTGTTAGACATGTTTGTATCTCTTTGTACAATAAATGTTAAGAACGACAAGAGTCTTGCATTTGTTTATTTAGAGGGCTAAGATAGAATACCACATAGATCTTATTTCACGTTGCAATTATTTATGTATTTTACAATGGATGGGCCTGAAAAAAAAAATCGAAAGAAGGTGATTCGTCTTACGAGGACAAAAAAATGAAAATAGCCAACGTTTTACCGCAGTTCCCCTTACTTAGTGGTTCAAATACAATAAAGGACAAAACAAATACATCAGCAGGGCATGACATCTTGAGCTATGAAATCTTAAAACACATACCAAAAAATTCCATAGAAATTATAACATACCTTGTTAACAAAATTTGGAATACAGGAAAAATTCCCAAAACATGGAAAACAGCAGTAATTATTCCAATACTAAAACCAGAAAAAGATGCCGGTTCATACAGCTCAATTTCTTTAACTTCCCATCTAGGTAAAATATTAGAAACCATCTTCTTCTTTGATCCTTAGCCGCCGACTGTCAAAGCAGTCAGTGGCCATTACGCCTAGTGGCGTCTTGTAGGGCAACAACAAATTGATTCCACTTTGCTCGGTCGGCGGCCATCCTTCGTACAGTGCCCCAACTCTGGTTCATTCTTTGCATCTCAGTCTCCACAGTCCTCCGCCAGGTTGTTTTTGGTCGGCCTCTCTTTCGTTTTCCTTCAGGGGTCCATAGCATAGCTGTTCTTGTGATGGCATCGGGGTCTCTTCTGAGGACATGGCCAACCCAGCTCCAGCGTCTGCCAGCTATGATGGTGTGCATGTCCTCTTGCTTGCTCCGAATAAGCAGATCTTGATTAGTGATGGTATTCGACCAAAAGATTCGGAGAATTTTTCTTAGACATGTGTGAAAAGAGGACAATTTCGACATTTCCTTCTCTGTAACTCTCCAGCATTCTGCACCATAGAGAAGCACAGAAAGCACACAGCTCTGACATAATCCTAATTTTGTGATTGTGCTGTACTGAGAGGACTTCCAGATGTTGTTTAGACCAAAAAAGGCTTCTTCCTTTGTTCATTCTGTTGTTGACGTCTTTGCCTGCTCCGCCGTCTGGTGTTACTATGCATCCTAGGTATGTGAAAGCATCTGTCTCTTCCAGTTGCTGATTCCTTACTGATATGGGCTCATGGTTGCTCACATTGAGCGTCATGACCTCTGTCTTCTTTAGGTTGATGTTCAAGCCCACCTGCTGGCTATACTTATTAAGTCTATCCATTTTTTCCTGGATGTGTTGATGTGAATGTGCTAGTAGTGCAGTGTCATCTGCATATTCCAGATCTTCCAATGTAGAAAATGTAGTTCATTTTTTTCCTCTTGGATTGCCCTCTGTTGTCTGGCGCATCACCCAGTCTATGACTGTTAAAAATAGAGTGGTTGATAAGGGGCATCCCTGTCGTACTCCTGTCTTCACTTCAAAGGTTAGGTTGCTCTGCCCAATGCTACACGTAAAGTTGGCATAAAGGCTTTTTATGATTGACACTATACAGCTTGGAATTCCATAAGCCCTCAGTAGTTTCCATAAACTGTCCCTATGTATGCTGTCAAAAGCCTTTTCAAAATCAATGAAATTAATGTACAGCTGTCTGTGCCATTCTGAGCACTGCTCTATAATGTTCCTGAGGGTAAATATATGATCTACTCATCTTCTGTTCTTTCTAAATCCTGCTTGTTCTTTCCTCAGTTTGTGGTCTACTGCTTTTGAGATTCTCTGTATAATTATCCTGCCTAGTATTTTGCTGGGAACTGAGAGAAGAGTGATTCCTCTCCAATTATTGCAGTCTGAAAGATCTCCCTTCTTGGGCAATTTGACAATTATTCCTTTTCTCCACTCTGTTGGTGTTGTCCCTGTTTTCCAGACTTGTGCAAATAGTGGTTCTAATAGTTCTGCTGCTATCTCTGGGTCTGTCTTAAATAGCTCTGCATTTAAGTTATCATGACCAGGAGCTTTTCCATTCTTTAACCCTTTGATTGCTGTGGTGATTTCTTCTTTTCGTGGTATTTCTGTATTAACATCTAGATCATTTTCAGCCTCAGGAACATTCAATTGTGTCTCTGGTGGTTCCTTATTCAGAGTTTCTCTGAAATGATCTGCCCATTTTGTTTCCTGTCCCTCTACTGTCGTGATGAGATTTTCGTGCTTATCTCTTATTAATGTAATATAGTTTGCACCTCGTTTTCTACTGATGATTTTAGTTATTTTGTATACTGTGCTTTGTTCATTTCTCAGTGCTGCCTCTTCTGCCTGTCTTTCAAGGTCATCCAGAAATGTCCTTTTGTTAGCACGGGTTTGACGTTTAACTTCTTTGTCCAGCTGATTGTACTATTCACTATATATTGCCTTTAACCTGGGAGACTTACCTTCTGTTTTCTTTCTTTTCACTTCCTTTCTCTTCACTATGGTATTTAGCGTATCTGGTGTTATCCAGTCTTGGCTCTTTCTTTCCTGGAATCCCAAGCATGACTTGCTGCTTTCCTTGTATATTGTTGAGATGGTGTTGAATCTCTGGTCAACATCATCGGCCTCTGTTCTTTCTTGGCTTTTGATAATCTCATATCTTCTCTTTACGTCAACCACAAAAGCTTTTCTGGTGAGGGGATCCTTCAGTTTCATGATGTTGTATCTTTTCTGTTTGACTGCAACTGGTCCAGCAGCTCTGAGTTTCACTTTCAGTCGTGCTACTACTAGGTGATGATCACTTCCCACATCTGCGCCTCTTCTTACTTTCACGTCTTGTAGTGCATGTCTCCATCTGCTATTGATCATTATGTGATCTATCTGGTTTCTGTCTCGTCCGTTTGGTGATTCCCATGTTAACTTGTGCACTTCCTTGTGTGGAAAAAGTGTTCCTCCAATGACCACGTTGTTAATACTGCAGAAGCTTATTAATTTGTCCCCATTCTCATTTGCTGTTCCACTGCCGCATTTCCCCACTACTCTTGTCATGACTTGAATCTTTATTAACAACACGATCATATTTTCCGCGCTCAAAATCTAGGGTAAACGGTCCAAATATAAGAACCAATCAGAACACCCCTTTTCTAGTGTCTATAAAGATACCCTGTATAAAAAGCAAAAAGGGCGGATTCTGTGTTTTTTGACGGGAAGGGGTTATTTTATTTCTTAAAGAATAGCAATAAATAAAAATAAATACATCGTTATTATAGCATCTGATATATTACTTTATAAATAGGTAAAATGCCAGCCTCATAAAAATAAGTTATTTAAAGAGAAAAATTGGTTTTAATGATGTTGTTACATCAGTGACACCCGATTTAATTACTTAAAAATTAATTATATTGAAATGCAAGGAAATAGCGAAAGAATAAACATATAGAACGATAGAGATTAATTGGCCGATTAATTATCACTTTTAATAATTAAAATCGGTTCAATAATAACTAATATAAAATAAATAAATTTAGTCACTTTGTACAGGCAAGTTAGAAAACCGTTTAAAGTAAAATCTCAAAATATTTTTGGACTGTGCTCTCATTGGCCAGTCGTATCGCTATGAATAGACCAGAGACTTAGGAAGTTTTGCCACAATTTAAAAAAAACAGTACCAAGCGGTTTGAACCTAGAGCACAGTAAATGCAGATTCTTTTGCCGATCTGACCTGAAATTGCTTTTGAAGGCTGGTTCAGCCTATGTATTGTATGCCTGATGGTATGATATATATATATATATATATATATATATATATATATATATATATATATATATATATATATATATATATATATATATATATATATATATATATATATTTGTGTACATTATTAATCAATTGCCTGTGTATAACAGACATGTGTTCGGGGATGTGTAGGAAGTGAAATCACAGGACAGTTCCTGCCATATTGTCACAGTTGTAAAAGTGTGTAGTTTTAAATACGACAGGCCAGAAATGGAAACAGTTTAAGATATTTGCAAATTATGGCACAAGTGAGCATTATTAGTCTGTTAGTGTGTTTGATTGAGTATTTTCTCCTGGAGTTACACATTGATCATGTACGTAAGATAGGAGTACAGGAATTGTTGGCATGAAGTAATCAAGTTGTCACTTATGATTATGTACTTAACCAAAACATTGTATGGAGGCCAATCATGGGCTAAGGACTCTATCATAGAATAAGCATGTAAAAAGAATATTCACATGAAACTGGCTGTAGGAAAAGAAGTTATATGTCCTGTGCAACCTGTTAGCACCAGACCAGAGAGAGTAAGTTGTGATGTTGTATATGTGTATGTGGATTGATGCATATACCTATAGGGAAAGGGTTATCCTTTATTCCAGGTTCTGTCTCGACCTTACCATTGAAGCTGCGTCTATTCTAGAAGAAGAATGTTGGAGACGAAAGCTCTGCATAAATTTAGAGCTGTACTCCCTAATTCTTAACCAGAAGCGGCAAGTTGGGGAGTCCTGTCGTGTAAAGTGAAGATCAGCAGCATATAAGATGAGTGGACATCCAGCTTATTACCACAATTAAAACGTACAACAAATAAAACTCTTAAGGATGAAAACTAGATAGGACATCGATTATCTTATTAAAAATCTACAGAAAAGTGTATTGAAGTTATTATCAAGAAGAACAGAAAGTGTATTTTAGTTTATTTCTTGGAATATTATCACTTATGGAAAAGAATTTCCAGTTTATTCATTTTGATCTGTAAATATCATTTCATTTCTTTTGATCCTTTCTGCCCGAAAACATATTACGGTGCAGGACAATTAAATTGTAAATAACTTTCATTCAGACTTGCTTGATACCTTTATTAAAGTTTAAGTTCTGTTTTGAAATTTATTACTATATTATATTATTTAAAATACCCCTAGACAATTAGTCAAAACATAACACATCATTAATCTTTGTGGGATCTAGAGAGGTAGCAGTTAGGGACTCAGAGTACATCATCATCATCATCATCATCATCGTCTCTGGGAACTTAAATAGCTTGACCCCACTTTGATGTCTATACACCCTTGCTCTTTTCAGAAAAGGGGGTATTGCTTATAAGACCAGTCTCTTATCTGGCACTATCCTGGTATCCTCTGATACACCTACTTGTCCAGGATATCCTTAATTCATAACATCCAAACCTCTCGCTACATATTGGTGTCCTGTCCGGGATATTTCTATTCATACCCTGGGGCCTTGACTTAAGATAATAATAGTACAAGTAGGAATAAGATAAAATAATAAGTCAAAGAAAGTCTAGTAATAAAATTAATCAAATTGTGGTGACTGGATGAGCTGTCCGTGGATATAATTAATTAATTTTGTATTTACATTTATTGATACCCTATTTAGTTTATAATTTGTATGAGATTTAAATAGAATGGCAGACTTGGCAAAATTTAGGTCTGCTACAGTGCAGTCGGCAAAAGAACTTAGCATGAGTGGATACGATTTGATTAAGTATGTTACCACAGAATGTGATAAATTTATAGACAGGGAAGATAGGAGGTTAGTAACAGAGAGAAGGTTACATTTAGAAGCAGATAGGGAAGTTAGGAAGTTAGAATCTGATAGGGAGGCTGAAGCTAAAAAGTTACAATTAGAGGCTGAAGCTAAGAGATTAAAATTAGAGGCTGATAGGGAGGTTAGGCAAATGGAGGCTGCGGAAAGAAGATAGGTTGCTGAAAGGGAGGCAGAGGAGAAAAGATTGCAAAGAGAACATGAGTTGAGGCTGAAAGAGTTAGAACTTCAAGAACATGTTACGGGCAATGGAAGCAGCCCAAAAATCTCAGATACTAGTGCAAGTCAGGGTGCCTCAAATTCAGCCATGAACTTCCATTTAGATCCATTTGTGGAGAAAGAAGATGATATTGAGTCCTATCTCAGTAGATATGAAAGACTATGGCCTAGAAAAGGAGAAGTGGAGCCTAAAATTATCACAAGGGTTGAGAGGGACTTCTTTTGAAGTTTTCTCCAAATTAAGTAGGGAAGACCAAGAAGATTATGAACTATTAAAACAAGCTTTGTTAATGAGATATGAGAAGAATGCTCAATTTTATAGAAAGAAATTTAGAACTACCAAGCTGCTGTCTGGAGAAACTTACCACCAATTCTCTGCAAGACTAGAAACCTATATAGAGAAATGGACTGCTATGGGGAAAACCCAAGACCTAAAAGAAATGGTCATGATGGAGCAGGTAAGAGAGTCCATGCCTCCAGACATGAGAAAATTTCTCATGGAACAAGGTGCAAAGAGGTTGGGAGAGATACTCACTGTTGTGGAGAGATATCTAGTAGCTCAGAAAGAAGTAGCTGGTATCAGGAAGAAACAAGTAGATAGTAATAAAAACCTACAAGACCAAGATGAGTATAATAATAGGGATCAACCACCTAGATTCAAACAAAATTATGACAGGCCTAGATATGAACAAAGAGACAGAAACCATCAGATGCAAGAAAAGAAACCCTACAGACCAGAAGGGAAATGGTGTAAAATATGTAGGATGAACAACCATAATACAATTGAATGTGGTAGGAAAGTTCCTCCATATCACGCTGCATGCATGATAACAGAGGACAAGAGAAGGAAGGACCTGACAGGCAGTCAGATAAACCTCCATCATCCCCCCATCTGTGAAGAAGTAGTATGTAATGGTACGAAAGTCAAGTGCCTTTACGATTCAGGTTTGGAATATGACTCAGTTGTGAGTGCAACCCTGGTGCACCCTGACAAGTATACCACAGACAAAGTGGAGATACAAGGGGCATTAAAAGGAACCGCCACCATGACACTTCCCGTAGCCAAGATAAATGTCAAAACTAGGTACGTGGAAGGAGTGATCAGTGCAGCAGTGTGTGATGATCCTAATTACCCGCTGGTGTTAGGAAAAAGATTTGTTTTCTTAGGGAACCCAAGAAAACCTGTGATCATGGCAACGCTCCAGACCAGGTCAAGCCCTATGAAGAAGGAGGAACCACCACTTATTATTCATCCTAAACTGATGAAAAAGGCCCAGGCAAAAGATAAAACATTAAAACCTTGCTTTGGCAAATTGTCAAATAGCCATAACACCCCTAAGAAAGGACAATTTTATTTAAAGAATGGTTTGCTCTACAGGAAAGCTGGAGCAAAACAAAAGGGATATGGACAGTTAGTACTGCCATTGAGTTATAGGGAAAAGGCTATGGAACAAGCACATGTTGTACCAGACGGTGGACATCAGAAGATGGGTACCACCTGTCAAAGGACATCAGTGAGATTTTACTGGCCAGGTGTAGCTGATGACATTTATCAGTATATAAATTCCAGTGACCAGTGTAGCAAGGTACATTCCACACGTTGGAAAGAAAATAATAATCAGAATCTAGAAAAGCATTGTGGCAACCATAAACATGGGCCTGAGATTAAAAATAAATATGATAGGGTAGATATAGTGGATAGGAAAACCCCTTTTCACAAACAGTCTTCCAATAAAACAGTGAACATGGCAACTCTACGTATGGCACAAAGAGTAAACATAAACACAGACTAGTCCCACCCGACACAAGGTAGATCGGAATTCCTGGAACTGGCTAAAAATAGTAATGAGGTTAATCGGCCAACATTGAAACCGAAACTGAGAGAAAACCTCAGAAAAGTTGGGAGTGGGAGTTTGGCCAATTGGCCCAATGGTCTGCTCACTTCAACATATGGCTATTAACTTAGCATTATAAAGGGCACCGGTGACAGTGGTAGTTGGCCGGCCCTACACAGTCCATTGGAAGTATTGTACGGACATTGGATTGAGATCACATATTACATAGCAATGCTACAGGGAGAATTGATTCTTGATGCAGGAATTCATTTTCCCATATATGATATTATATTACAAGTGACGTTAGGCTGAAAAAATAGTTGGTGAAAATGGACTCTACCTGAATTGCAGGAAAGTAAAAGAGCCATTAGCTAATATTAATAAAAGGTAATACCAGATTCCGTCAAGCCTGAGCTCAGACCAATTGATGGCTGTGATCACATCGGAGGGGCACATTGAATTCATATGTTGCTTTTTTGATTGGAATTACTCCGAGTGTTTTATCCAGGCTGATGAGGAAATTACTGGGTCCCTTACATAACTCAGCTATCACCAATTATATAGATCTCCTTCTCATAAATATTGCAACCTTGAGGAACATCTAAAAACCTCTGGACATGTCATTGAGCAGACTCAGATAAGATTAATGGTGAACTTTGATTTATAATCAGCATTTGACAGGCAGAAGCACCTGTGCTGTTTCATTAACATAACATGAGGATGTATCTCTGGATTGCAGAGGTCTGAGGCATATTTGTTGAGTAGTGCCTACTTGAATTGACCCACCTGCAGGAAATCAGGATAACACTAAGGCAGAAGGAAATTCAATTTAGGCTAATATGACGTGATTGTAATACAGATGTGAAAGCTTCACTAGTGGTTCACGCTTTTTTAACGGGGGAGATATGTCATGATTTGAATCTTTATTAACAACACGATCATATTTTCCGCGCTCAAAATCTAGGGTAAAAGGTCCAAATATAAGAACCAATCAGAACACTCCTTTTCTAGTCTCTATAAAGATACCCTGTATAATAAGCAAAAAGGGCCGATTCTGTGTTTTTGACGGGAAGGAGTTATTTTATTTCTTAAAGAATAGCGATAAATAAAAATAAATAGTCTACATCGTTATTATAACATCTGATATATTACTTTATAAATAGGTAAAATGCCAGCCTCATAAAAATAAGTTATTTAAAGAGAAAAATTGGTTTTAATGATGTTGTTACATCAGGGTGACACCCGATTTAATTATTTAAAAATTAATTATATTGAAATGCAAGGAAATACCGAAAGAATAAACATATAGAATGATAGAGATTAATTGACCGATTAATTATCACTTTTAATAATTAAAATTGGTTCTTCTTCTTCTTCTTCTTTTTTCTTCCTCGTTCGTCCTGAAAATGACGTTGGTTGCGTTGTGTCTATTTACGCCGGAGCTGTGATATCTGCACCTTTCGGTCGACACATCCGACTTCAGCACGGCATTTTTTGTGACCGGGTTTGCATTCCCTCTGCGATCCCTACTTTCTCAGCCAGACTGCAGTGATGCAGCCTGTTTCCAGGACCACCACGTGGAGGTGGAGTAGGGTCTTGTACAGCTCTGGTTCGCTGACCCTGATGCAAGCAGTCAAGCTATGGGTCGCTGACTGCATTCTCTATTGCTGCATCTTGGGGTCCCAAATCGGTTCAATAATAACTGTAATATAAAATAAATAAATTTAGTCACTTTGTACAGGCAAGTTAGAAAACCGTTTAAAGTAAAATCTCAAAATATTTTTGGACTGTGCTCTCATTGGCCAGTCGTATCGCTATGAATAGACCGGAGACTTAGGAAGTTTTGCCACAATTTAAAAAAAAAAACAGTACTAAGCGGTTTGAACCTAGAGTACAGTACATGCAGATTCTTTTGCCGATCTGACCTGAAAGCGGCTTTAAGATTGCCTTTGAAGGCTGGTTCATCCTATGTATTGTATGCCTGATGGTATGATATATGTGTGTGTGTGTGTGTGTGTGTGTGTGTGTGTGTGTGTGTGTGTGTGTGTGTGTGTGTGTGTGTGTGTGTGTGTGTGTGTGTGTGTGTGTGTGTGTGTGGGTGTGTGTGTGTGTGTGTGTGTGTGTGTGTGTGTGTGTGTGTGTGTGTGTGTGTGTGTGTGTGTGTGTGTGTGTGTGTGTGTGTGTGTGTGTGTGTGTGTGTGTGTGTGTGTGTGTGTGTGTGTGTGTGTGTGTGTGTGTGTGTGTGTGTGTGTGTGTGTGTGTGTGTGTGTGTGTGTGTGTGTGTGTGTGTGTGTGTGTGTGTGTGTGTGTGTGTGTGTGTGTGTGTGTGTGTGTGTGTGTGTGTGTGTGTGTGTGTGTGTGTGTGTGTGTGTGTGTGTGTGTGTGTGTGTGTGTGTGTGTGTGTGTGTGTGTTGTGTGTGTGTGTGTGTGTGTGTGTGTGTGTGTGTGTGTGTGTGTGTGTGTGTGTGTGTGTGTGTGTGTGTGTGTGTGTGTGTGTGTGTGTGTGTGTGTGTGTGTGTGTGTGTGTGTGTGTGTGTGTGTGAGGAGTTAATGTGATTGCATTTACAACAGGCCCAAGTTTCGTTTCCTAGCATTTATTTACGTTTTCCAGGGAAAGATTACGGTGGGATTTTTATCTTATCCGGTTTTATTTCTCTTTGTATAATAATAGAGTTTGGACTTTTTGGGTAGAGTATTAATTACGGTTTCTAGAAGAGATGATAGTTTTAACTTCTAGACTCGCACTAGGCTAGTGCGTTTTTTTCATTTAGTAATTCGTTCATGTAGGATTTATATTGTAAACAAAAATGGCAGAGCATTTTTGTTATTTCACAGTGAGTGCGCTGTAATTATTAGTAAGGGTAATTTTAGACGGCAGGAAGTTCACGCAACAGTTGGGGGTAGTGGGAGATTAAGCGCGTGGAAAAATAGGACAGCAACGGAAATTTTCCAGAGTTTGACCTGTTTAGAAACAAAGCCAAGCTATGACTCACGCGTAACGTGGGGTCGGCGGTATGAGTCTAATAAATAAGCGGGGTTCCCTGGCAGAAGTCTCTCAGATTTTTAGAACTTCTACGCCTTGGGAAAGAACTGCCTGTATGGTATATACAGAGCCGACTTGCTCTTTCGAGAGAAATTCGTGCTGGTAAATATGCAGTTAATTAAGCTTTAATAGTTATAAGATGTTTGCAGAGTTTGTTTCTAGGAGTTAAAGTTAATTCATAGAAGTAGAGCCATCAGTGCTAAAATTTTAATTGAATATAACTGACAGAGCAATTAGGTATTTTGTGAAAAGGTAGTAGGGAATTTTGATAGTTTCCTCAGAGTAGCGGTTTGTATAAATTGGAGTATTACTGTTATTTGTCAGAAGACAGGGGTATCCAATTTTTCCTGGATTTGTCAATTTTAAATGGTGCAGCGTAAAACACGCTCGCGGAATTAAATTAATTTTACTTTGTAACGGACATGCCACGAGTTACCCTCTGATCTAAATTATTATCAGAGTGCATTCATTCTTTTTATGAGATAATGAAAGCTTAAAGATGTGAGATGTTAAATACCATAAATTTGAGACACGATGCTCGTAATTTCATTGTGATTTTCGAGGATTTGGAGAGGGGTATTTGAGCACGTGCAGCGTATCTTTTTCTAGAGGGGTGAATCTGATAACGGAAGAAGAGAGGGGAGATAGCGGGGTATGCATTGTAAAATAGGATTTCAGTTCCTTTAGAGATCTAAATATATATATTGTTATCGGAATCGGGTGTAAATAATATTCCCGGCACGTGGGTGAAAATTTCCCAATATTTGATTTATAATGTTGGCAGCGTATATACGCTAGGTATTTGTGTGTGTATTTAATTGTTCTTTAAGAGTGTGTAATTTACCAGCGGACTCATTTTGGGTAACGCTGGGGTTAAGAATGAGTGAATTTACCAGTTATGTTAGAGCATAGGAAATTATGTATTTTGCTCTGTGTGGGTAAAACCTACATTTTGAAGTCAGCAGTTACGGGTTTAGTTGGGATTTTTAATTAGTCCTTATCTAATAGACATATGTTTATGATGGCGAATTCATAGAGACGGGAGATTATTGTCTCGAGGGATGTCTATTGTAATGGGGTCTAGCGAGGTAACACTTCGATCATTGGTAAATAGTAGGGCCAGGAATTTACCGGCAACAGGTTCATTCAGTGGTCAGAATGTTGTGACGGCTAACCTAAGCCGCCAGCATGTAAGAGATTAAGCCAGCTGAGTCTGGAGATTAGTGTCGATAGGACAGTATTTGAGGGAAAGTGGGGGTAGGCATGTTTACTAATCGCTGAGGCGATACTAGAGCATGGGAGCTGTATTAAAGATTTGAAACTTAAGTGTTAGAGATTTGAGACTTAAGTGGTTGAAGAGTTGGGATTTTAGTGTTGAAGATTGAGAGTTAAGGGAGGTAAGTGTTAAGGATATGGAATTTGTTGTGCGATATATATTTGTTATTGTTTTGTCCACAGCAGATATTTTCCAGGCGTGGCAGCTAAGGCTTCAGTAGTCTTTCAGCTGGCTAGAAGTTCGCCGGTCTTCTCAGGCGAAGAAGAGTCGGCAGAGCCAGAAAAGAAAGTGGAGTGGTGACAGGGTGGTCACTGGTGCAAAAGTCTTTGTACCCAAGAGAGAGCAGGGAGCTGGAAGCACAGACTTCTTCAGCAAGAACAGATGTTCTTACCAAAATACGGAGCTATTTACGCTCATGTTAAGCACACACTGATCCTAGGCGCAGGGCCTAAAAAGTGTCGTGAATTTCGGGCATAATAATCCCGACCGCCCGAAACCCAAGAGAGGGGTATCCGGGATACTGCAAAGTAAAAATTCGTTAAATTGGAAGCAGCAATAGTCCAAGCCACGAACCCAGTTTACCAAGCAATTCAGCAGCTACAACCGGCGGAGAAGAGGGGACAGGGTTACCATCCCTCTTAACTGCACTAGATAGAGAGAGAGAGAAGGAGAGTAGCAAAGGAGTTTCTCAGTAGAATCTAGGAGTGTCAGACAGACACTGAATAGAAATAGAACTTAGCAAATTCATCGTCAAGTTGTGTAGATAATAGAAGAGTTCTTTTGTGGACAGTGTGTTAGCCAGAAGAAGGTTAATTTGTCCGAAGTGGAGAAGCTGTGTAGACATTTTGTTCAGATTTAGTGACGTCTGCAGACAGACATACAGTAGTAGTTAGACAGTGGTAGTTACTCATCAGCTGATTTTTAGTAAGGTGGATCTGAATGTTAGAGATCCCACTTAACAAATGTTGTATTACTTACCTTTCTTCCTTACAGGCTGAGGGGAGGGCGACGGTGGGGTTACCTTACTTAAATCACTGTACTTTATTTGTGTGTGTTCTTTTCCAGGTGTGCGAACTCGCACTTAGTTGATTTGATATGTTGGCATGTTTTTTTTCTTTGATATGTAAATAAAAAGATATTTAACCTTAGTTGGATCAGTCACTTTCGCCAACCTATATGTTGTCTGTTAGTGGTGTCTGTGGAGTTAAGTAAATTAAACCTTATCCCAATCTTGGTAGTTAGAGGTAGTGAGGTTATCGCAAATATTACGTCACCTAGTGGCAAGGGAGAGTCAATTTAGGTTCTCGACCCTTGACGCCAATAGCTTCATCTCCCACAGTCACTGTCATTTTTCTTCTGAAATCTATCTTCTTAGTCTTTCCTTCCACTAGAGTCTTATCACTATATGTAGGCAGCCTCTAGTCCTAAATCCACTTCGTGACAATATATATATATATATATACTGTATATATATATATATATATATATATATATATATATATATACTGTATATATATATATATATATATATATATATACAGTATATATATATATATATATATACTGTATATATATATATATATATATACAGTATATATATATATATATATATATATATATATATATATATATATATATATATATATATATATATATATATATATATATTTGTGTATATTATTAATCAATTCCTTGTGTATAACAGACATGTGTTCGGGGATGTGTAGGAAGTGAAACCACAGGACAGTTGCTGCCATATTGGCACAGTTGTAAAAGTGTGTAGTTTTAAATACGACAGGCCAGAAATGGAAACAGTTTAAGATATTTGCAAATTATGGCACAAGTGAGCATTATTAGTCTGTTAGTGTGTTTGATTGAGTATTTTCTCCTGGAGTTACACATTGATCATGTACGTAAGATAGGAGTACAGGAATTGTTGGCATGAAGTAATCAAGTTGTCACTTATGATTATGTACTTAACCAAAACATTGTATGGAGGCCAATCATGGGCTAAGGTCTCTATCATAGAATAAGCGTGTAAAAAGAATATTCACATGAAACTGGCTATAGGAAAAGAAGTTATATGTCCTGTGCAACCTGTTAGCACCAGACCAGAGAGAGTAAGTTGTGATGTTGTATATGTGTATGTGGATTGATGCATATATCTGTAGGGAAAGGGTTATGCTTTATTCCAGGTTCTGTCTTGACCTTACCATTGAAGCTGCGTCTATTTTGGAAGAAGACTGTTGGAGACGAAAGCTCTGCATAAATTTAGATCTGTACTCCCTAATTCTTAACCAGAAGCGGCAAAGTTGGGGAGTCCTGTAGTGTAAAGTGAAGATCAGCAGCATATAAGATGAGTGGCCATTAAGGTCCACGAAACAACCCATCCAGCTTATTACCACAATTAAAACGTACAACAAATAAAACTCTTAAGGATGAAAACTAGATAGGATATTGATTATCTTATTAAAAGCCTGCAGAACAGTATATTGAAGTTAACATCAAGAAGAACAGAAAGTGTATTTTAGTTTATTTCTTGGAACATTATCACTTATGGAAAAGAATTTCCAGTTTATTCATTTTGATCTGTAAATATCATTTCATTTCTTTTGATCATTCCTGCCCGAAAACATATTACGGTGCAGGACAATTAAATTGTAAATAACTTTCATTCAGACTTGCTTATTAAAGTTTAAGTTCTGTTTTGAAATTTATTACTATATTATATTATTTAAATTACCCCTAGACAACTAGTCAAATCATAACACAACATTAATCATTAATCTTTGTGGGATCTATAGATGTAGCAGTTAGGGACTCAGAGTACATCATCATCATCATCGTCTCTGGAAACTTACATAGCTTGACCCCACTTTGATGTCTATACACCCTTACTCTTTTCAGAAAAGGTGGTATTGCTTATAAGACTAGTCTCTTATCTGGCACTATCCTGGTATCCTCTGATACACCTATTTGTCCAGGATATCCTTAAGTCATAACATCCAAACCTCTTGCTACAACTCTTTTGTTATAATTATTGTGTGCTCCCACTTTCGCATTTAGGTCTCCCATTACTATAATGAGATCGTACCTGGGTGTAGTTTCCATTTCTTTTTGTACCTGTTGATAGAACTCGTCCTTGATCTCTTCATCGCTGTCGTTTGTTGATGCATAGTATTGTATAATTGTGGTGTTGGTGAACCTCCCTCTCAGTCTTGCTCTTATCAGTCTGTTGTTGATGGGTTTCCATTCCAGTCAGCATACACCTGGGAATAACATACAACCCAGTCAGATAGAAAAACCAGAGGGAAAGCATACAAAGATGATTAGTGCCGGAACACAAACGGAGATAGATACTGTAGCGTCACACTTGGGGCCAGCACAAAATGATAAAGACGTCATGAGAGAAAAGGAAACATTGTCACATGTATTAGACAATACGAGAAAATCTAAGATACCACTCAGTATAAAAGGGACGACCCGACAAACGGCTAAAGAAGTAGTGGTAGTACCACAGCATGCGGATATCACCAAGGTAATGAATAAGAAGGATGAACCGATGCAAATATTACTGCAAGAGAAAGAAAGATCAGTGAAGGCAGGTAATATAAAAGATAGGATAGAAGAAATACAGGACATGGACACATCTTATAGACGTACAAGAGGAGTACAGAAGACAAGACAGGAAGAAGTATATACAGTACACGAAAAGTACCACCTTGACTGTCGTAAAGTAGTCTGTTTTACAACACGTCAGTCTGTGTAACTCTGACGAAACCGCGCGCCATACTTTATGATAACTGCTTGATACCCGGACCAATCAGAAGGTACCGTTATGCCGTGTTTACTACAGCCTTGGACAGTCAAAATGGCCAGTCTATTATGTGCAAACGAGTGGAGGATGACATTTAATTGCAGGCACAGGAATGAAGTACCACCTGGAAGAGGTCACTAATTCTACAACAGGAATATTGCTCTGCACGTCTGTGCAGAGACTTTCATGACCAGTAGTATATTACGGCAGAAATCTTTGGTTGATTGCATCGAGGCCTCAGGCTAGTCCATAATTTTGCTGTTTAGAGTACGCATAGAATAAAATGCATTTAGGAAAGTAACAGATTACTAGCTAGGAAGATGTAGAATAATACAGAGAGTATTTAAAGCTTTAGATGAAAATCGCTCCTGGAATAACGTAGATAAATAAAATCTAAGTTTTCCTGATTTGCACACCTAGACAAATTTTACAAATATTTTGGATGCAAATAATAGCGAGCAGGGAAACCCCTCGGACGCCCAATCTCGCACTATAAATAACGTGTGTTCTAACGAAATCAAGCCAGTCATATTTTGAGCACAAAAAGTGTTCGTGCATAGTGCCTTGCCTTCTGTATCTGAGAGCAGACCAGTAAAATCATTAACAGCTCGTCTGTATATGCCTGAGGGTAAGAAAGAATGTATATATATATATATATATATATATATATATATATATATATATATATATATATATATGTATATATATATATATATATATATATATATATATATATATATATATATATATACTCATGGAACAAAGTAAGTTTGCAACACTTTATAGGGCCTGTGCGTGATTTCATGGACGAAATGAAATAAAAGTTTGCACACAATGTGGTTGAATATTGAATAAAAAAACCAAGTGATCACTTTGATTTTAGTGAAAGTGTCAAGAAAGAAAGATAAAAACTAAAGTCAGTGTGGCATCATCACGAAAAAATTAAATCTTGCCTCTCTGAGCCTATTCTGCACTGCTCTGCACGACACAGATCTTAAACCTGGAATGTTCCTGGCAGTCCATGTTGCCTGAATAAACCTGTTACGCAAGTGCATAAGGCGTATGTAACGGTCTTGTGCAGGGGTGGTAACTCGTGGTCGATCACTTCTATGGCGATCAGCAGTGGATCCAGTTTGGTGGAAACGAGCTTGAATGCGTGATATAGTGTTCCTGTGAACATTGAAATGTTGTGATACAGCTAATATAGTCGCTCCAGCAGCTAACATCCCTATAGCTATTGCTCGCTGTTGTTGGTTCAATCTTGGCATTGTCAAAAAAGATGTTTCTGTTGGACTCTTGGTACTTTCTATTTCAACGATTACGTTTTCACATGCTTATGATTAGAGCTACACCCTTACCTTCCTTTTATCTGTGATAAATTCTCCCCTACGGCACTTTTCACGTGATTTATCTTGCACCGGGATTATCTCCCCATGAATAGTGCGATCTAATTGTAATTGCACGGGTAAGTGAACAACACTCACACAGAAATGTGTGCCAACTTGCATTTGAGTTCACCCAAGAACACACGCACAGTGCCCTGTTGAGTGCTGCACACTTACTTTTTTCCATGAGTATATATATATATATATATATATATATATATATATATATATATATATATATATATATATATATATATATATATATATATATATATATATATATATATATATATATATATATATATATATATATATATATATACACTGAAGCACATTAAAAACGCACTACCTGTATAATCCAGGAACAGAGTGTGAAATGTAAATATAAGTGTTGATATTTACCGTCGTGTGTAGTAAATATTGTTAATTATAATGAGACGTGGCTGGCTGTCATACATACTCACGTTACGAAGCATAATCACGAAGCTTGAACACAAGATACAAGGATCGACATGTTTAATTCGCCATCTTAGAAGTAGGAGCTAGGAAGAAGGGAGCAGAAGAGTTCCCATAAAGGCAAGTAACTCTAGTCGGGAAAACAAACTAAATAACGAGACAATCAACATCCCTCCTTCTTTATGAGTGAACAAAGTCATTCATCCAAGAGGGTTTCTTGCGATCTCTTTGAGGTCTCTTAGGGCAAGATGGTAGGAGAGAATGTTCCTGTTCTTTGCCAGCTTTCCCAGGACTAGAAGTAGCTGGAGTTGAAGGATCAACTTCTGGAGGATTGGAACTGTTCACTACACTAGTGTTCTCCATGTCTGGCAAAGCAACCTGTTGCTCGGGTAGACCTGGAGAGGAGAAATCAGTTTCTAAGTCCGCGGGATCAGGTGTGAGCTGGTGAGACAACTTGGGCAGATCATGAGCAGTTTTTTCATGATACGTCTTCACTGATCTGTCTCTCCTGCCTCTACTTTCAATAACTCTACTGTGAGATGCAACGGGTTTCACTGCAGAAGGTATCAGTGTAAGCAGTTTCCTGTTGAACAGTATTTCTGCTGGACTTTGATCAAACCCTTGTCTCGGCATATTACGAAGTTCAAGTAGTGCCTCATATGCATCTGTATTATTTTGAACAGTCTTTCTCATCATACCCTTGATGAGTTTCACAGCAGATTCAGCTAATTTGTTGGCTTTATGGTGACCTGGTGCTGATTTAATCATGAAGTATTCCCCATCTAGCAGTAAATGATCTGAACTGTGCAGACGTAAACTGAGTACCTTGGTCAGATACAATAACTTTGGGAACACCATAACGAGCAAAATGAGACTTCAATTTCCTGATGACTAACTGTGCTGTCATTGTAGGTAGAAAGTCTACTTCAATGAAGTTGGAGAAGTAGTCAATCAGGACTAAATAATATCGGCCTTCTATAATAAAGATGTCAGTGCCAACTTTCTCCCAGGGTGATAAACCTCTTGAGTGTTGGTTTAAAGGTTCTTTAGTATTCCTTGCCTTCGTTTCTTGACATTCTGGACAACTGTCAGCTATCTGTCGAATCTCAGCCGTCATGCCGATCCAAAACAGACAACTTCTGGACCGGCGCATCATGCTGTCAAATGCAAGATGGGCAGCGTGTAGCTTCTGCTTGATTTCAGGCCTCAGTGCTTTTGGGATAAGAATACGCTCTCCTTTAAGTATTATGCCTTGTTCTGTTGTCAGAGTATCACGAATGTCAAAATAAGGCATAAGCTCAGCTGGTACATCAGATTTTCTTTTAGGCCACCCATCCAAAATGGTCGACTTCAACCTCTGGAGCACGCTGTCTTTGAGAGTTTCAGCTTTAATCTTTTCCATCATCACATCAGTGTGTCGGCTATAAGAAGATCGGAACCTTGTACCTATTGGAATTCAAAGTCATATCGATGGCTGCGCATCAGTAAATTCTGCAGTCTTCGAGGAATTTGACTCAGAGGTTTCTTAACGATGGCTGCCAAAGGTTTATGGTCGTTGATGACTGTAACTTTCCTTCCATAAGTGTACTGGTCAAAGCGTTCCAAACCGTATACAACAGCTAAGAGCTCCTCAATTTGAGCCCAGCGTTGTTCTGTTTCAGTTAGAGCTCTAGAAGCAAACTCTATTGGCTGACCATTTTGTAGGAGGACAGCCCCAAGTCCATAGCTGCTACTATCAACTTTAATACACAAAGATTCATTAGGATCATAGTATGCGAGTACTGGAGTAGAAGTAATCAGTTTCTTGACTCTCTTGAAAGCTTGTTCGCATTCAGCAGACCAGATAAAGGGAGTATCCTTACGAGTAAGTTCTCTTATTGGATGAAGAACTTCTGAGAGATTGTTGAGAAACTTTGCTAGATACTGTATCATGCCGCAAAATCTGCAAACCTCATGACAGTCCTTAGGAATGGGCATGTTTAGTATTGTCTCAACCTTTTTCTTGTCTGGTTCAACACCTCGAGCAGTAATGAGGTGACCGATGAAGGTAATTTCTTCTTTCTTCTCTTGAGCTTTAGCGTCATTCAGTTTAATGCCTTTCTCTTTACACCTATGTTTCAATGCTTTAAGCTTCAGATCATGGTTCTTAATTGCTTGCTGTCTGTTTGATCCACAACCTGCAATAACTATGTTATCAGCAACATTGATGCAACCATGAGGACCTTCAAGAGCTTGTGCTAGATGCCTCTGGAAAATTTCACTGCTTACATTCAAGCCAAATGGTAATCTAGACCATCTGAACCTACCATAAGGTGTAATCATTGTTGTAAG
Organism: Oreohelix idahoensis; assembly: GCA_024509875.1. Lineage (NCBI taxonomy): Eukaryota > Metazoa > Mollusca > Gastropoda > Stylommatophora > Oreohelicidae > Oreohelix > Oreohelix idahoensis. The sequence goes on along the minus strand of JAMPIV010000850.1, from coordinate 209,677 downwards.
TTCACTAGACTTCTCATCAAGTTTGACATGCCAGAATGCTTCCTTGATATCCAGCTTTGTGAAAATCTTGGCATTGTTGAGTTCAGGCAATACATCATCCAAAGTTGGTAATCTGTAATGCTCTCTTTGCAAAGCCTCATTCAGGGGTCTAGGATCAATGCATATTCTTAAAGAACCATCAGACTTTTCAACAACAGCCATTTGGTTAACCCATTCAGTCGGTTCCTCTACTGGTATTAATATACCTCTGTTCATTAGACTTTGAAGCTCTGACTTTACCTTGCTCTTAGTGAAAATGGTATTTTTCTGCACGGCAGTGCCTTTGGACGAATATTAGGATCAATATGCAACACAGCTTCACCCAGGACACCTAGATGGTTATCAGAGTTATGATCATTATCTAAACTGTCAGTAACCACTTTAGCCATAAATTTGTTTGTGTTGACTGTCACAAACTGTAGATCCTGCAGTGTGTTGTTGCCCAGCAAACATGTGAATCTGTTTTTCACAACAGTAAACCTTATATTGTGTTTTGTCCCAGTCTTAGGATTCTCAGCAGTTAATAGAACTTCTCTCAGCGGAGTCATCTTAGTACCATTCCACATAACAAGCCTCTGTTTAGTTGGTAACAATTGTTCTTGCATCACAAAGCGTTGACAGATTGTAGTCACATCAGCTGCTGTGTCTAGCTGAAATTTTACCATTTTTTCCATTGACAATGAGTTGTGCAGATGTACAGGCTTTGCTAGACTTCACACAGTTAAGAAAAACTTCAGAATCTTCCACAGACTCTGTGTGAACAGTGTGAACTTTCTTGCATTTAACTTTGAAATGGTTTCTTCCCCCACAGTTTGAGCAAAACTTCCCCCATGCAGGACACTTTTTCTTAATCAACGGATATTTCTGCCCGCAGTAATGACACTTCTTTCTAGGTTCAAAGTACCCATTGTCAGTGTTACTTTGACAGGCTTTACCAGCAGCATGCCCAGTGTCTCTCTTGGGAGGTTTATGGTTGAGTGATTTTTTCTGTACCTTTTCAACCCTTGCTTCAGAAGGGTGTACTGTATTACTCATCTCACTTATGTCTTTTCCAGTTTGCTCGAAGACTCTGCATATGTGAATGGCTTTCTTTAGGTCGAGGTCAGCTCCTCTCAAGAGCTTCTCTTGTAACCTTTTGTTGACAGTAAAGACAATTTTGTCTCTTATCATACGATCTTTGTCGTTAAAGTTGCACAAATCTGCCTTAGTTCTCAGCTCAGTCAAAAAGGAATTAAAAGGATCTTGAAGAGGTGTGTTCCAGAATCTGAACGTATGTAATACTTCATTGCTTCGTGAGCTACAATGGTTCTGGAGCAAATCGAGAATTTTAGTAGGATTAGAGTGGTCTCCTTCCTCTGCAAGTTGATCAAAAACTTCAACAGCTTGAGGTCCAGAACAGTGTAGAATAATGGCCGCCTGAACAGAATCAGGTTTAGACGCCACCTCTGATGCATGCATGTATAGTTCTAACTGTCGTCTCCATTTACAAAATGTGTCTGGTTCGACGTTATTTATGTCTAGGCAGGGTGGTAACCGAAACATGGGCCGTTCTGCCATGACGAAATGTCTAATAATGGTATGCAAGCAATAAACAGTAATCTCCCCTCAAGTCTAATGACATTCAGCACACGTGTTACAAGATATTCAGCAGAATAGTCCGAATTCTGTAGAAATAAACACCGCTGCCACCATGTTGATATTTACCGTCGTGTGTGGTAAATATTGTTAATTATAATGAGACGTGGCTGGCTGTCATACATACTCACGTTACGAAGCATAATCACGAAGCTTGAACACAAGATACAAGGATCGACATGTTTAATTCGCCATCTTAGAAGTAGGAGCTAGGAAGAAGGGAGCAGAAGAGTTCCCATAAAGGCAAGTAACTCTAGTCGGGAAAACAAACTAAATAACGAGACAATCAACAATAAGTGTTTACAAGTTTACATATTTGGAATCTTTATTCATTTTCCTATGAATCCATGATGGTCATTAATTTGTACATTTGATTGTTATGAAATTCATTGCATTCTGTGCAGGCAAGGGAGAAAACCAAAAATACAACCAATAAAAAAATTCATTCACACTATCTTCAGTATCTGGTTTGTCCACCGTGTGCTTGCAGCGGCTCCGCATGGAACGCACACGTTTCTGAAGGAAATTCCGGGGAATCAAGTCCCATTCACGTGTAAGAGCAGCTTTGAGCTGTTGCAGATTAGCTGGAGAACCTTGCCTGTAGACTCTGCGTCCAAGCTCGTCCCACAGATGTTCTGTAGCGGACAAGTCTGGTGATAGGACAGGCCAATCAATAGTCACAATGTTCTGCTGCTGTAGATATTGCTGCGTAATGCATGCGGTGTGCGCACGTGCGTTATCCTGCTGGAGAAGCAGCAAGTCTGGATAATTTATGAACACAGGAGCAACCGATGCATCCAGAACCTCATCTCAATATGTCACATCATTAACATTTCCATGGATGACGTGAAGAGGCAAGCGATGGTGAAAACTGAATCCTCGCCAAAGTGATTTCTGCCACCTCCAAATCGGTTGTGCTGACGAACACAGCAATCTGCAAAGCGCTGTCCACACCGTCGCCAAATCCGCATACGTCCATCTGCAAAGGATATGTTGAATCTTTTTTTTTTTTTTTATATTAATGAAGATAAACAGAAATCCCGTTCAACCTCTGATGGGTTATAATTAGGATATATATTGTTTTCAATTCCAAATAATATGAACAACTGCCGACATGAGAAAGTGGCATCACATTTGAAAATAGGGATACTCACAATTGTGCTTAGGCCTATACGTTAAATAATAAAATAAAAAACCAACAAACAAAATCAAGAAGAAACTATGAACAAGAATAATATTAAAGTGGAGGGGTGTATATGCCTGGTGGTTCTAGTTATATAACGGACTTTACCAGATATTTAATTGACTTTCATATGTTTAAAGTCACATGCATTGTAAGAACAGCATCAGACCTTCACATTCCCAGCCACTATATATTAACATGTGTTCGTGTTAAATATTGTTTGCCCACGTCTACCCACTATTGCTCTTGCTGTTTGACTTGCCGGGAGAGAACGATTCCTTAGGTGACTCAGCACAATATGACGATCTTGCTCAGGAGTAGTAACTCGTGGTTGGTCACTCCGAAGTCTATCCTGGGCACTGCCAGTGGTTCCGTAACGTTCATTGAGACGTACAGTAGTGCTGTGGTGGCAATTCATCCTTCTAGCAATGGCCCGCGAGCTCATTCCGGTCTCCCACATATCAATGGCTCGTTGGCGGTCGTTTTCAGATAGTCGTAGCATTTCAAGCACATGTACTGGGTGTTTTGTCTCAACGGTCTTTTTATACCGAGTATACTGCCACAACGCGTACACATTTTCAGGGTCATAGCTGTTGGGAATCTTGTTGCACGTGTAACTTTCATTGTTTTCATGTAGTCTGTACACAAACCCGTAGGTTTAATCATGCACTTTCCATTCCAGCAGCCATTCGCTCTCTACCTCATGACAAACACGAGGAAAATCCATTCCCACACTTTTTTTTTCCAGCTTCTCGACATCAGTATATATGATAGTGGTGCGTTTTTAATGTGCTTCAGTATATATATATATAAATATAAATATATATATACCGGTATATATATATATATCCCAGATCTTCCAATGTAGAAAATGTAGTCCATCTTATTCCTCTTGGAATGCCCTCTGTTGTCTGGCGCATCACCCAGTCTATGACTGTTAAAAATAGAGTGGTTGATAAGGGGCATCGCTGTCGTACTCCTGTCTTCACCTCGAAGGTTAGGTTGCTCTGCCCAACACTACACGTAAAGTTGGCATAGAGTCTTTTTATGATTGACACTATGCAGCTTGGAATTCCATAAGCCCTCAGTATTTTCCATAGGGAGCCGCGCTAGCGTAGTGGTTACAACACCGCTCAGGCGACCGGGTGATTCAGGATCAAACCCGGGCGACGGCATTTGAGGATTTTTCGTCGACCGGGATTTGGACTGGATTAACTCGAGACCTGGAGAGTACATTTGAAGGAGTGTCGTCGACCAGGGACTGGCGGCTCCTGAGCCGACCCAGCTCTAATGGGTACCTCCGAAAACGGCGAGTATCTGCCTGAATGGCGAGGGACACTTGTCTCTGTACAAGAAAATAGGATACTCACGTAAAAATCAATGTCAGGTTAGACATTAAAAAATAACCTGAGATTTCGCCTGAAGTATTAGCGGGCGAACGAAAAAAAAAAAAAAGTATTTTCCATAAACTGTCCCTATGTATGCTGTCAAAAGCCTTTTCAAAATCAACGAAATTAATGTAAAGCTGTCTTTGCCATTCTGAGCTCTGCTCTATATATAATGTTCCTGAGAGTGAATATATGATCTACACATCTTCTGTTCTTTCTAAATCCTGCTTGTTCTTACCTCGTTTTGTAGAGTCAAGGAAAAAATTAGTTGTAATGACAGAAAGGCCTAATATGTGTTTTTGAATAAACTTTAATAATTTATTTCTCAATAACTAACGGGAATTAAACAAAAGGAGATATTTGGAATTATAGCGCTAACATTGCTTAATACATTACCATAAAGATTTCCTCATATATAAATTATCTTGATATAGAAAAATTTATTCTTGTAATATTTTCAGTTCAGGAAAAGTACAATTAATTACTTAAAAATTACACAGATGAAAACGGGAGAAATAAATAAAGGAAACCTATATGGGTAGATAGAGGACAACAGGCAGTTTAATTATCAGTTTTGATATTAAAAATCGATCCATAAATAACTGAGATATATGATATGCAAACTTAAATCAGACGAACGAACACACTTACAATTGCTCAAAGTTTATAGCCTAGGGAAAAAAGTTAAAATTTCTGGACGCGTTTCTGATTGATTAAGTGTGGTGAGCATAGGGGCAATAAAATTAACATTTTACTGGCATAGTCCGCCTTTTGAAAAATACCATTTGCCAACTTGAGATCAGCGGAAGAGCATTTGTGACCAAGCTTTCGCCGTCTGGACACTACAGCATTATAACTACCCATTTAATGCTAGTCAAGCTTGTGCATATTGTGATATATTCTTACTTAAGGGTCATATCACCATTTAAAAAGTTGTGCAACTATCCTGAAGAAGACAGAAATTGCAGGCAGTGGACGCTCACAATACATGCTGAGCTACAGGCCGTCTTTTCTTCCAGAAGGCAACACTATCTGTGTGATCATATACACAGTTGGGAGCAACTAGTCTCAGACAGACTATTAAGTTAAGTCCCTTACACGGGCACATTATAGCGCATTCACATAAATAAAATAACAATCCACAACATAGATTTCCTGACCTGGGGAGGATGTAGAAAACAGATCTTCAAACAATAGTTTAGTTACAAGTTCAAGTATATATATAAAAAAAAAAAGACTTTGAGGTGCCCAAGAAAGTGGCATATGGTGATACAAGTCATGAACACTTTTCAACATATTGATTTCTATACTGTAAAATAAAAACTTTTCCTGAGTTTGATACTTCCTGTCCAAAACATTGAGGTACAGGAAGAATAAAACCATATATATATCTGTATATATCTAATTCTACAAACAGCCTTACTTCCTTAATTGTATTAAGTTACAGTTCAGTTTTGCCATTTGTCATACAACATCATAATAATTGCATTACCCTAGACACTTGCCATACACACCCTCACAGATTCTTTAGTCAGGTGAGATCTCGAGAGGTGACAGTTAGGGACCCAGAGACTTTCAACATCATCATCCTTTACTCTGGGAACTTGCATAGTCTGACCTCATCTTGATTGTTTATACACCCTTACTCTGTTCAGAGAAGGGGGTATTGCTCATAAGACCAGTCTCTTACCTGGCACTATTCTAGTGTCATCTGACACATCTAATTGTCCAAGGGAACCTATATTCTATACTCTAAAACCTCTTACCACAATGAGATCACCTTGCTTATCTCTTACTAATGTAATATTGTTTGCACCTCGTTTTCCGCTGATGAATTTAGTTATTTTGTATACTGTGCTTTGTTCATTTCTCAGTGCTGCCTCCTCTGCCTGTCTTGCAAGATCGTCTAGGAAATTCCTTTTGTTGGCTCGGGTTTGGCGTTTAACTTCCTTGTCCAGCTGACTGTACTGTTCGCTATATTTGCTTTAACCTGGGGAACTTCGCTTCAGTTTTCTTTCTTTTCATTTCCTTTCTCATCGTTATGGTGTTTAGTGTTTCTGGTGTTATCCAGTCTTGCTTCTTCCTTTCCTGGAATCCCAAGCATGAGTTGCTTCTTTCCTTATATATTGTTGAAATGGTGTTGAAATTCTGGTCTATATCATAAGTCAATGTCTTTTCCTGACTTTTGGCAAATTGATATCGTTTCTTTATGTCGGCTGCAAAAGCTTTTCTGGTAAAGGGGTCCTTCAATTTGCTGATGTCAAACCTTTTCTGTGTAGTTACAGTTGGTCCAGCCCTTCTTATTTTCACTTTCAGTTTTGCTACTACTAAATGGTGATCACTTCCCACATCTGCACCTCTTCTTACCTTCACATCTTGTAATGCATGTCTCCATCTACCGTTAACCATGATGTGGTCTATCTGGTTTCTGTCCCGACCATTTGGTGATTCCCGTGTTAATTTGTGAATTTCTTTATGTGGGAAAAGTGTTCCTCGAATGACCAGGTTGTTAATGCTACAGAAACTTATTAGTTTATCCCCATTTTTGTTTGCTGTTCCGCTGCCGCATTTCCCCATTGTTCTTTCATAAATGTATTGTGTGTACCAACTTTCGCATTGAGGTCGCATTCCATTTCTTTCTGCAGTTGTTGATCTCCGTAGCATTGTATTATAGTGTTGGTGAATCAATCTTAATGCATCCGTTTTCATGTCAGTGGCTTCCTTTCGGCTTTCACCACTGACAGTCATACGAGCCACAGACTCCGAATGTCCATCCCGCAGCAAAGTTTGTTCATTTATTATTGTTTCTGTAACTTCATTGTTTTTTTTTACACAGACAGGGGTGTCAGCCCTGTGCTAAAACCCCCAACCTGGAGGACCAGGGTACCAGCTTTTGTCTGACCCCTACCCACACAGACCAGTCCAGCTTGGTTGAACCTACCAGGAGTAAAACTCCCACTGGCATAGCTCTGGGGATTGTCAGGGTACGCAAGCTGCCATACCGCTACAAGGTATAGGTACCATTGATGGCAGATATATATATATATATATATATATATATATATATATATATATATATATATATATATATATATATATATATATATATATATATATATATATATATATATATATACTGAAGCACATTAAAAACGCACCACCTGTATAATCCAGGAACAGAGTGTGAAATGTAAATATAAGTGTGTACAAGTTTACATATTTGGAATCTTTATTCATTTTCCTATGAATCCATGCTGGTCATTAATTTGTACATTTGATTGTTATGAAATCCATTGCATTCTGTGCAGGCAAGGGAGGAAACCAAAAATACAAAAAAATGCACGTGCATTATCCTGCTGGAGAAGCTGCAAGTCTGGATAAATTGTGAACGCAGGAGCAACCAGTGCATCCAGAACCTCATCTCGATATGTCACAGCATTAACATTTCCACGGAAGACGTGAAGAGGCAAGCGATGGTGAAAACTAAATCCTCCCCAAATGTGAATACTGCCACCTCGAAATCGGTTGACACAGCAATCTGCAAAGCGCTCTTCACACCGTCGCTAAATCCGCATACGTCCATCTGCAAAGGATATGTTGAATCTGTTCTCGTCTGTCAATAGGACAGCATTCCACTGCAGTCTAGTCCATCTGATATGTTGCTCTGCCCATTGCAGGCGCTGCTAACGATGTCTGTGAGTCAAGTTTGGCCCAACATAAGGTCGTCTTACAGTAAGGCCTGTTTCTCTGAGTCGTCGTATGACTGTCATTCGAGAGACTTGCCCATGTCTACCCACTATTGCTCTTGCTGTTTGACTTGCCGGGAGAGTACGATTCCTTAGGTGACTCGGCACAATATGACGATCTTGCGCAGGGGTAGTAACTCGTGGTTGGCCACTCCGAAGTCTATCCCGGGCACTGCCAGTGGTTCCGTAACGTTCATTGAGACGTACAGTAGTGCTGTGGTGGCAATTCATCCTTCTGGCAATGGCCCGCGAGCTCATTCCGGTCTCCAACATACCAATGGCTCGTTGGCGGTCGTTTTCAGATAGTCGTGGCATTTCAAGCACATGTACTGGGTGTTTTGTCTCAACGGCCTTTTTATACCGAGTATACTGCCACAACGCGTACACATTTTCAGGGTCATAGCTGTTGAGAATCGTGTTATACGTGTAACTTTCATCGTTTTCACGTAGTCTGTACACACACCCATGGGTTGAATCTTGCACTTTCCATTCCAGCAGCCATTCGCTCTCTACCGAATGGCAAACACGGGGAAAATCCATTCCCACACTTTTTTTTGCCAGCTTCTCGGCATCAGTATATATAATAGTGGTGCGTTTTTAATGTGCTTCAGTATATATAAAATAATTAATTAATTTGTGCGTTAGGAAGTGTGTACAATGTGTTAGAAAACCACAGTATGTTGCTGGCAGACTTACAGGCATGTGTATAATTCTGGAGGCAAAAGCCAGCCTTGTGAAATGTTTAAAATAATGGAGAATGATGGCGAAAGTGTGTCTGTAGGTTTAGAAAAGCATCTAAAGAATTATTTCTTGAAGAATGGCACACTCACCAGGAACGTAAAGAAGGATGGAAGTGATTGTTTTACTGGATTGTTTAAGTTATTACTTAGTATTTTATACTAGACCAAGTCATTGTATGGAGGCGGATCATGGACAAATAATTCTAACTAAGGATTTAGAGGGAAAGTGTAGTCACGGTGAACTGGATGTGGGTAATACTGGTATAAATTGTCCTTTGCATCTGCTAGCACACTGTCTGAAACTGTCTATCATCCCCAACTTTTGTGATAATGGGATAGTGATGGACCATATAGGGGTTACATTTATTTTGTTTCAGGTTCTATCCTGTAAACCAAACCGCTCATAAGAGTCAGCCACTAATGAGGGCACTACTGGTGCAAGTGCCTTTGAAGTTCAGAAGGCCAAGTACCAAAGTGTTTACTGCCTGGAGGTATCTCTAATAACATTCCTGCCAGGAGAAAACTGGAACCCGATTCATTCCAAAAGATGAGTCAGAAACCCAGACAACTGTAGAGTGTCCAAATCCCACCACAATGATAGACAAAATTACTTATGGTGACAAATGTGGGCATAGATATATCCAGTGATAGCTTCACATTCAAGTGACAGAGAAATAAACTTGTTAGTATTATATAAATGTTCTTCCAGCGGAGATAATTAACAAGTTTAATGTCTTTTGAGACTTTTGATTATTTTCCAATGTTTTGTTGATTTAATGTTGTAATTGAATTTGATTTCATTTCAAGCTTTTCAAACAGAAAAGAGAAACTGTATAAATAAATTGTAAATATTTACCAGCAGACTTACTTAATTATTTAAGTTGAGTTCAAGTTCTTGTTGGTAAATAATTTTGTTAATACCGCTAGCAGAATCAACAACTACAGTATAATAATAATATAATCATAGGAGGATCTTGAGAGGGAGCCCATAGGAATTTAGGAACCTATAATATCATCATACCTAAAAACTTATACATCTTGATCCTACCTTTGATGTCAATACACCCTTATTCTTTTCAGAAAAGAGGGTATCTCTTATATGACCAGTCTCTTATCTGGCACTATCCTGGTATCACCTGATACAACTTTATGTCCAGGATATCTTATACTTTCAATAACATCAACCCTCTCGTGACATTGACATAGAATCAGAATCCGTTTCGTCAAGTTCTGAAGATAGAGTTATGGACTCCAAGGAATATGCACAAAGCTACAGGTCGGACGAGCTCGATCATAGAACGGACGATTGTGGTGGAATACATTGATACAGCGATAAAATCCTCCATTATAAATATAAAAGTTAAAATAAAATGTAGGGATAAAATATAGTTAAGTTACGCTGCGGCTTCTTCGCCCACGCCACTGGCGCGTTGATTGTGGTAGACCGTACCATCGTTTTTAGTGTCATTGGAAAAAAAACTAATTATAACATGAGGACCCTAAAGGCCTATTCGTTTAGACGGGGTAAGAAAAGGAGGGAAGAAAAAAATGATGCCGTCTGCACGCGTTTGAATCTAAGTCTAGCATACGTGCGAACTTGTAGTTGGTAGTTTGAAATACGATGTAAAAGTAAGAACATGTAGCCAATTGTCACGAAAACAGGCTTAGTTCTTATTGCAAATGACGTAAATTCTTACGTACTACGAGAGACTCTCGTAATTAGCTTGAAAGTACATGGAAAAGAAGTGAACGAGTGGTAGTAAAGATTTCAAGACTAACATGGAAAAAATATGGAATTTCTTATTTATAGGTTTAAAATCACAAAAATTAGCTAGTTTAAGAGCTTATCTTTTCCTGATAAATAATATGCTTTCAAATAAAAGGACGGACAGATAACATGGAAGTTATTGACAAAATACTGATTTGTTCAGTGGCAGACTAGCAAACAGATGTTAGTTTTACATTCACTAAAGTTACATTTAACGCGTCCTTGAGACAAAGGCAGAAAAAAGTACATGAAAACAAGGGGGAGACAAGGCGGATAGAGTCTAAAAATATCTTCGGGGTAGAAATCTAAGAAGTGAATGAGAGAAAAATTTGAATATTTTTTTTAGTGTTAGGCCAAAACCAAGTCCAATCTTGGGGAATGACAAGTTCGGACAGACCGACCGACAGAAATACACTACACATTTGACCAAAAATTGGACATTTATTTTTGAAATTGTAAAGGGGAAGTACTCTCATTGGACGAAATAGTTAAGATTATTGAAAAATTTGCCGGCTAGTTGCCATTTTGTTGAAGACTGTCCATACAAGCAGATCGTTGAGGCTAAGAAGTTTGTCGTCCATTGAATATATGTGCTAGTAGTAGTGGGACGCCCTAGTCTAGCCAGCAGCTCAGCTGAGTTTGTGCTATTTTCAACGTACCTGTGTGTTTTCATTCTGAATTGTGGTAAGGAAGAAATTATTAACCTTTTATTTAACAATTCTGAGTGAGTGATACTGCCATATAATGAAAAATGATTACGACAAGTGAGTACTTATTCTAGGTCCTCAGCCGGCTGTTCCAGGGCCTAGAGGTTGAAATATAATAGGATAAACTATCAGAAATGTAGAATACAGATGTTTTCTTTTCAGGTGGAAACATATCACCCACCTTATTATATGGAAAAAATAGATTAATGACAATATTTCAGATGCAGTGCAGTCCATAGAGGAGAGAAAAGGGAAACTAGTGCCACTTGATAACAGCATTGATGTAGATGTGCTGGGTCGGTCAGAGAGATCTGACCATGTCTTTTTTTTTTTCAATGTATTAATGCTTGTAAACATGGTGGTTTAGGTAGTATGTTAAGACATAGCCTAATTTTATGGTTTCAGAGTTTCTTTGTCTGGCACTGTGCTAGTGCCAGATGTTCTGACGAATACACCATTGTATGAAATGAGATGCCTACCATATTACCTCAGAGCAAGTGAGGAGTGGGCCTAAGGAACTACTTTCTTCAATCGTCACAGGCCAGTTAAGTATTAAAGACCTGGCCTGCTGAGATTCATCAACGCATATAATATAATAGAAACTTCATTGTGTATTAAGAGACTTGTCCAACCCTTAATTCTGTTTAAAGAGCAAATGAACACTGTTAACTAAAGACATGGGTATGATGCAAATACCCCGACCCGACATCCAGCACTAGTTCCTCAAGACTTTTAGTTTTAGTACCAATATTAGCAAATTTAAATTATGTATATCTACAAGTCTTTCCTGTGTTTACTTGATTATATGTAATTCTATTGAAATTGATTCATATTGATTTGAAAGTCCTGACCAGAAGAAAAACTTGGTTCAGGACAAAATAAATTTAAAAAATTGTAATTTCTAAATTTAAAACACAGTGTTAATTGACTTGATCATAGATATTAATATTAGTGTTTGTGTGTTTGTGTATTTAATTACCAGCACACCACATTTCATTACCCTAGACATTAGACGTAGCTATCAGACATACTAGTCAGAATAAGTCTGATTGAGGTCGTAGGTGGTAGTAGCAAGGTACTCTGTAAACTCACATAAACTGTTATCCTCAGGGACCTTTACAGCTGACCTCATTCAGTACACTAAGTAAACATAATAACAACAATTAATAACATCAAAACCCACCACAACGACGAAGGCAATAGAATTTATTGGCCGAAAAATGAGAATAGTGATCTTGGATGTAAAAATCAGATAAAGACGAAGAAAATTAGCAAAATGGCTGAACCAAGTGTAAATGAGATAAAGAAGGCAATAAAAAGTACCCTAAGAGGAGCCGATTTCAACACCTTGACAACAAGGAAGGTGCGGAAATTACTAGTTGTAGAGCCCTTTTCGTAGACATCTACACTCCTTTACAGATGAAGGTAGTATCATATTATTAATATGTTGTCCTACCTCTGTAATAAACTTTGCGCACCGACTTACATGAGAGTAAGTCTTATTGGTGAGTTTGATTTCATTAGCGCACGGTTGTGCACTAAGGCGTATAGGGGTTTTCCAGACCGCACGTGTATCTAGACAGTCAGTTGACGTCATCTGTGGGTTTAGGAAGCAAGAATCCCAAGTCCGACCAAGGAAGCTTTGGGAGTTCGAAACCCGTGTTTTGAGCAGAGTATTGATGTTTTAGACCCGGTCCTGCGGATTAGCAGTCGTAGCCGGTAGTCGTCCACGTGTGTGTTCATTAGTTGGAAGAACCACGTATGTATTTATTAAGATAATGACTGTTCTCCAAAGTCGTGAGTATCTAGTCGATGTCAGGTAACTAGCCTGTACCGAAATGGATTCACATATGAAGATGTATTTTTATATGCCTGTAAATGCCTTTCAAAGAGATCATCGGTAACGACCGTGGATCTACGATTGATGCGTGATGCCATATGATGATGGATGGCATCCGCATGTCTGGTTTTGTGTAGTGTGTAGATGTGTTCAGTCAAAACAATGTTCATGCAACAATAACAGGGCAATCCACATACGACGTCAGTAAACTCACGACGTATAAAGTCAATGAGTCTTGAAACAGCCGTTGACGTTTTTCTTCATTATTTATTGTGGACGCCACAGTGACAAAATGGTTACGCAAATGTGTAGGCACATCAAACAGTCATTATCACAGCAACATTCAATACAGCAATAAACGGTAGACAGCATTACAATGATGAGTCAGATGCATGTTATATTTCAAAGTGCTGTAAATGTAGTCAGGTGAACAACTCCATCCTTTTCTATAACAGCCAGGAGATAACCAGATGTATGAGATCAGTTCACTCTCCTTAGTTTGACTTCAGCAAGACAGACACGTCTGCCGAAGTATAAATAATGTCCTCAAAAATATCCTCTAGATAATAAAGGTTTTCCAAACCTAGTTCATTTAACAAAGTAGCAAGTAATGGTCCTTGGTACCTGCATCAACCGATGCAGTACAATGCAGCGACATGTGAGCTAGGAAAAACATCTCGTGACGACGACTTTCGCATGACAGGCTAAAAATCGAAATCGCTCAATTTTGTGGGACGACTTTTTCGCAAAATCAAAGAATTTGGGGGATCCCCTTTCACGGGGGTTTTTAGTATAATTGGAAAGACAGTCAATTTACCGATGCCCATGAAAATCACATAGAGTTAATGAATATCACGCCTCCCGACAAAAGGGAAAACAGGCGAAATGGGATGGTTGGGAGAATTTTTGATTGTTTTGGTGGGGAGGTTTTTTTGACATAAAAAAAAATAATGAAAAATAACAATATCTACATAAAAAGGGTATATCACAGGATTGTTTTGTTTTTTGATCCGAATAAGGTTTAAATCCCTTTTTGTATCACGCCTCCTTTCGGGATTCAATCGTTCACACGAGGGTTCAAAAGTTTAACCTGTATCACGCCTCCCGACATGTGGTGAAACAAATTTTCACAGGTATTATCTCGAATAAACGAAATATCCATTAAGAGGACTACACATCCCTGACAGAACAAAAATAGCGGAGATCCCCTCTTCAACGAGGCATCTCTTTCGCCATTCCAAATCGCTCACTCCCACTCGTGGTGGGCGGAAACCGATCGACAAAAAAGCAAGACAAGTCATGTGCAGTCCAGCGCAAAACGACCACAGCTCAAACTTAACTGCATTCGATACCAACGCGAGAAGACAAATGCTTACCGAGAAAAGTGACTATAAATTCCAAGCAGTTGTTGCCCTTGCGTTATAAAACAGATATTGAAATAAAACGATGTTGCGAGAATTTATCACGCAACATATCACCACCTCCTCCCGATAAAAAAAAATGTGGAACATATTTTTTTTTTTTTAATATCAAAGAGCAAGCGATAAGCGGCTCAAAACGCACGAATTATGCGCTGATAATTAACTAAATTGCCAAACAATAGGCTAATTATAGAGTGTCTGGTGAGGATATACCTCAACAGAAAAATAAATATGTCTCAAAAAATATTCACATCGGGGAGGTGTCACCAACACACATCACGTTAGCATGTAAACACAATATACGTATGCAAGTTACTATAATCATCATTAAACAGCATACTCTAATATTGTCTTTAAAAATGGATGTACAAATCTGATAGGAAAATTTAGATAGTACATTCTTTGACATGTAATGACATAAGTACATAGTAAAGTTAAACTACATGACGATCCAGGACATATGCTCTGGTATTCCGAGGGTAAGTACACAATCTAGAACTCGTAAGGTAAGTCCTCAGCTCAACAATGACATTCTGAGAAAGTACAAGCAATATAATGCTAATTAATAACTAATATGCTTCATAAGGTACAATACATTATTAATAATTGTGGCTGTTTAGTAAACTAACGGCCCTTATATTAACTACTCAGTCCTCCTCTATCATTTTAAAAAACGAACAGAAGAAGATGACAACAAAGCACGATAGTGTGTACATATAAAGTAAGTACAGATGTGCTAATCTATTGTAGAAATATAGGTGTGTTATGACTCTGTAATATATAGGAAATATAGGACAGAAGTATTAGTTGGAGTCATGTGGGCATCTAGACAAAATGTCAGCCATCACATTATCCGCACCACGGATAGCTCGTACCGTGAAGTGAAAAGGTTGAAGAGCTATAGCATATCGAGTGGATCTCGAACTCTTCAAATTCTTAGTCTGAATAGCTGTAAGAGCTTTCTGATCAGTCTCTAGAATGAAATGTGCGCCCAGGAGGAATCTTTGTAGCTTTAGAATTGACCAAACCATCGCTAACAACTCACGGTCTAAAACCGAGTAGTTCCTCTCTGCCGCATTTAGTTTTCTAGAAATGTACATAACAGGATGCAGAGTATTTGCATATTCTTGCATCAGTGCTGCTCCAATCCCAGTGGATGAAGCATCACTCCGAAGAACAAAAGTCCTATCAAGAGTAGGTAATCTTAAGATGGGAGGAGAAGAAAATATATTCTTGATTTGGTCTAGTGAAGATTGGCATTCTTCAGACCAACGGACCAGATTAGGCGAACCTTTCTTCAACAATGTTGATAGAGGTGCCATGATCGAAGATAAATTTGGAATAAATCTCCCATAAAATTGAATTAAACCTAAGAGACTCCTAACTTGTTTCTTCGTTTTAGGAACAGAGATGTTCAGTATTTTGGAAGTATTGTGGTCTTCTGTCTTCAAGAGACCATGACCAACACGATGACCCAGGAAAGAGATTTCACCAAAACCAACAAAAGCTTTAGAAGGTTTTGCTGTCAAATTATTCTCACGTAGAGTGGACAGTAAGTCATATAACCCTAAATAGTGATCTTCCCAGGTATCACTGAAGAGACAGATGTCATCTAAGTATGCGATGACATCCGAACGATGTGACAGAATTCGACGCATCATGCGAACGAAAGTGGCAGGGGCGTTCATGAGACCAAAAGGCATAACATTCCATTGAAATAGACCCCTAGGTGTAGAAAAAGCAGTAAGAGGTTTGGCATGCTCTGCTAAAGGCACTTGCCAATAACCTTTAGACAAGTCAAGTTTAGTGAAGAATCTAGAATTAGAAAGTCTAATCAGTAGATCTTCTAACAAAGGCATCGGTTTCAGCGTCGAACTTTGTGACCTGATTCAATTTGCGATAATCAACGCAAATTCGTATGTTCTTATCCTTCTTCCGGACAATAACCATGGAAGAAGAATATGGTGAAGTCGATGGTTCAATTATATTTAATTGAATCATTTCATCCAATTCCTTTTCCACTTGCGACTGAAAGTGTATAGGAATAGGATACGGCCTAACCCTAATTGGATTATTGTCGGTAAGAATTATGTCATGTTCTATGACATCTGTGTGTCCAGGAATGTCAGTGAGAACATCCTGAAATGTTTGTAACATCGACAAGTCTTGTCGATGTTCGTCACCAGAAAGATTAGGAGAAACAGAAACGTTTTTCCAAGATTCCGTGGAATGTAATGGAACCACTGGAAGGGGAAGGTTGACATCAGAGAAGGTAGCTTCCTCATCCTGAATGACAGACAGGGATGAATAATGACCGTGAGGTGCAGGAGCATCATCCGTTGCCTGGAAAATAGGCAGCAAATAGTCCGGACGTTCGTGAAATTCCGAAAGCATGTTTATGTGGAAAGTTTTATGCTTTCCATCAATATCGACCACATAGTCAACATCGGAAATCCGAGAGACTATTGCATACGGACCTTTCCATGCAATAAGAAGTCTATTTTCCCTACTGGGGAGTAGGACGAATGCTTTGTCACCTGGACAAAGTTGTCGTAGACATCTATTCTTGTTAGCAAACTGCCTTGCCTTCTCTTTAGCAATTTCTGATGAAGCAGTTGCTAGCTTACATGCCTCAATGATCTTTTGTCTAAGAGCAATGACATACTCATATGAGGATTGAGTTTCATCGCTAATATCATCGGCAGTGATGAGATCGTGTAATAAAGACATAGGGCCGCGTGGACGCGCGCCAAAGACAAGTTCGAAGGGAGAAAATCCTGTGTGTTCATTAGGGACTTCTCTATAGGCAAAGAGAGCCGCGGGTAAAACCCTGTCCCAATCTTGAGGATGATCTTCAGTTATCTTACCAAGCAAAGTCTTGAGCGTTCTATTCAGACGCTCAACTAACCCATTAGACATAGGATGGTAGATACTACTGAGAGATCGTTCAATATGTAAGGTAGACATTACCTGTGACATAGTGTCAGATATGAGTTGAGTGCCATGGTCTGACAATATTTCTCTGGGGAACCCCAAGCGAGAAAATATCAACCAAAGAGCATCTGCGATATCTGTAGTAGATATGCTCTTAAGAGGAATAGCCTCTGGCCAACGTGTGCACATATCGACACATGTAAGGATAAACTGATGTCCTCTGGCCGACTTGACCTTAAAAGGGCCAATAATATCTATGGCCATTTTCTGAAACGGCGGCCGAATAGGAATGTCAGCAGCCTGGATAGGCGCAGCATGTCGTGGTCCTCTAGATTTGACCTCCTAGATTTACCTCCTGACATACCTTGCATGATCGGCAGTAAATACGAATGTCCTTATTGACAAAAGGCCAAAAGAAAGCCGCAAGGACTCTCGACTTCGTACGGGCAAAACCCATATGTCCAGCACATTGCGAGTCATGAGCATGTTGCAATATTTGGACTCTCATGCTCTTGGGAACAAGAATTTGCGAATGTGCCGACGTAGCCGAATCTTGTACCATACGTACAAGTACGCCGTTTCTCATTGCAATCCAAGATTTTCTATTTGTATCCTGATTCGGATCACCTTTCTTCGCAAGAACGAAGAATTTTTTTAAAGAAGAATCTTCTTCTTGCAATTTTATGAAAGAGTCACGAGTGATCACTAAGTGACTATCTTGGCTATCAACTTCATTATCACTATTCAGTGAAGTTTCGGGTGTTTGTAGAGCTTGTGCTCTTGTAACTACTGCATTTGTAGCTTGCATGTTATTATCTTCCCAAGCAGCAATCTGCTGTGGGGTACACTCCCTAACTCCGTGAATACGACCAATAATAAGGTCCGCAATAGGATTAGGTAAGAGACAAGCATGCACATCTCCAGTAAAGAAAGGAGTGGCAATGCGAATTACAGCAGTAGGATATTTTTCTAGAGTGCCGCCAAATGTGACACATTTAATAACCCTTCCTGTAGCACAAGATGGATCTACAAGCGATTGTCTAACACCAATAGTGGTGCATCCGGAATCGAAAAGTAGTGAGACCGGAGTATCATTAACAAGACCCTTATGTAGAATTAAAGAACCCCTCCCGTCATGCGCAACAGCAGCAGGAAGAGCGGGAAGTGGGTGACCACAACTCAAAGTAGTTATGGTACCCGGTTCGAATAAAGTACTGCATTGGGGGCATTTGTTTGCTCTCTCAAAGTCAAAAGCAGAACTAGTGACAGCGTCAAAGTTTTTACTATCAACAACATGATTACAGGCTGCCTCAGTTTCCTGTTGTACAGCATTAGCCT
The DNA here is from genome assembly GCA_024509875.1 of Oreohelix idahoensis. NCBI lineage: Eukaryota > Metazoa > Mollusca > Gastropoda > Stylommatophora > Oreohelicidae > Oreohelix > Oreohelix idahoensis. Next base: position 190,938 of record JAMPIV010000850.1, on the reverse strand, counting down.
GCTGATATCTCTTTTTTTTGTGTTGAGATCTACCCCGACTATTATTACCTCTGAAGTTATCAAAGTTATTATTATCTCTGCAGTTATTATTGTCTCTATTGTAATTGTTATACTGGTTCGAATTCCAGTTTCCACGATTACTATCATGTTCACATTGATGCGAACATCTATTTGTTTGGTTCTGAGGTCTTCGGCAGGAATAACCTCTATTACCATATCCTCTTTTGAAATGCTTATAATTATTAGGGTGATAGTAACGAGTACTATCAGGTTGTCTCCAATTCTTCGAAGAAGAATCACCATGAAATTGATTTCCATGATTTTGACAGAAATTACCGCTACTCTTTCTATCAAAATTTTGTTGGGATCTACGAGCAAAGTTTTGACCACACGGAGCTGCCGAAGCAACTGGTAAACCTTCTTTCACCTTAGAGTTACCCATGGTTATGTGTGGGTGCGCAGTTACGTATTGGCAACAGAAATCTTCCATTTCTTTTATTGTTTTAGGTTTACGTTCATGAAGGAAAGCAAGGAAAGACTCATTGACAGACGACATGACTTTGTCTCTAAGTATTAAGTCCATAAGTCCTTCATAAGTTTTTTTCCGTCTTAGATAGTTCAACCCATCGTGAGAAAGTAATGCGTATTCTTGCAATAAACTCGGAGAATTCAACTCCATTTTCAGGTAACATGTTTTTAAATTGTAGACGATAGCCGTCTTCGTTAAGCTGATATTTCTTTAACAAAGCGGCCCTGACAACCTCATAATTGTTCTTGTCAGGTTCATCCACCATATTTAATATACTTAGAGCTTTACCTGTCAGTATCCCTGATAACTGATAAACATATTTTGCTTTGTCTATGTTATGAGCTGTACATGCTTGTTCAAATCTGTCCAGATAGAACATTATGTCATCGCTGGAAGGACTAAATGTTGGTAACTTAATCTTAAAAGTATCATTATTAGCCTTACCAGAAGATGAACCCTTGTTTGAATCATTACCATCACTCATGCTTGTCAATTTCAATTTTTCCAACTCTAAAGCTAAGACCTTTTCTTCATGTTCCATTTTTGCTTTCTCTTTCCTCTCATCAGACTCTCTCTGTAATCTTCTTTCCTCAGCCTGAGCCTCTTTTTGAAGTCTTTTATTCTCAGCCTCTTTTTCAAGTCTTTTATTCTCAGCCTCTTTTTGAAGTCTTTCAGCTTCTAGCTGTAGCTGGAGTTTTCTCTCCTCAGCTTCTGATTCCCTTTTTTGTTTTTCCATTTCCATTTGGAATCTTTTTTCATCCACCTGCATCTGCAGTTTCGTTTGTTCAGCTTCCATTGCTTTATCATATCGAGCAGTTGCAAATTCTTCTAACTTATCACCAGTCTTCCCAAGCAATTTACCCTGCTCAATAAAGTGCTCAAATGTAGACATGTTGTCTAACATATGAGTCCAAAACCTGAAATAATTAACTAATTTATTTCAAACCTAAGTGTAACAAGTCTTAATTAAGCACTTGTATATTCACATCACCTTATATTATCCCAGTCTCTGTGGGAAACAAGTCTCCAATCAAAGAACTTGTATATGAAATATCAGCACTCAATTCTTGATCATAAGTGCACTTCTCATTCAATAGTGCACGACACTATTCATCATTCATTTATCATCAGTATAGTAGTAACAGTGCATTAGCATAGCCCATTAACTAATTACTATAACTGTAAACAATGACTATGTAAACACATGCAGAATGTAAACATTGAAAATGTAAACAATACAAACAATGTAAACAATAACAATGTAAACAATAACAAAGATCAGCAACAATACAAAAACTTTCGCAGAAATCAACTAAAAATAAAGCAGAAATTAATGAAATATCACAAAAAAATGTGACGATATCTGCGATAGAATTAAACAAAATACATGACACCACAGTGTATAAACAAAAATGTTGTATGAAACTAAATTATAGACAAGAGTAGGCTAACAAACACAAACAAATCAAAACAAAACTAAAGAATGCGAAATAATAACGAAAACAATATTAAAACATGTCATCACAACTAACATAAATAGCAACAGAAGTCGCTTAGCAAATTCCAGTATCGGAAATTTGCAAACCCTACAGAAAACGCTCACAATAGACGACCTCTATGACGTGGCATAATCTAACGGAGACACCACCCAACCGAGAACCCGCTGAAATATAAACATATAAATATACAAATAACATATAAACATAAAACATATAGAATGAGATGATACACAGAAGACTCAGCAGAAGTATAAGGGCACAGTTTACATACAAACAGGCCACTTAACTTATAGGCTTCCAATCGTAGAACAGCAGAAAAACGGATGTCAATCAACGTCCTAAAGAGCGAAGCTCCAACGATGATGGCACATCTGAACTGCTTCCACTGCTAACACGATGGTACAAGAGCTTCTGACATACTGTGTGTTGAGTTGTTTCGGCACTTGACCTTCTAATCCAAAAGTATGTTGATGGAAATCGGTACTTGGCCTTCTTCAGAAAACAACCCGTTTCAACCGGCACTTGACCTTCTCAAAAAACGACAGCACTGGAACCTTGACAGCAGCAACTTGCTTGACTTGCGTAAAAGATAACAGCAGTCCGAGTTATCCGGCAACATGTAACAACGCCGGGTACTGTCAAATTCTTGTTTCCGTCAAAAAATTGAAATTTGACTTTTACCGGGCAACGCCGAGTACTTTGAAAATTTTGAAGATGTTGACTGTATTGAAGAATGTTAATTTCTTGAAGGATGCTGATGAATTCTTGTTGAAAATGAAGTGGGTAAGGGACCCCGTGTTTGCTGGTACCAGAATCAAACCAGCTTATGGCCACCAAAATGATGCGTGATGCCATATGATGATGGATGGCATCCGCATGTCTGGTTTTGTGTAGTGTGTAGATGTGTTCAGTCAAAACAATGTTCATGCAACAATAACAGGGCAATCCACATAGGACGTCAGTAAACTCACGACGTATAAAGTCAATGAGTCTTGAAACAGCCGTTGACGTTTTTCTTCATTATTTATTGTGGACGCCACAGTGACAAAATGGTTACGCAAATGTGTAGGCACATCAAACAGTCATTATCACAGCAACATTCAATACAGCAATAAACGGTAGACAGCATTACAATGATGAGTCAGATGCATGTTATATTTCAAAGTGCTGTAAATGTAGTCAGGTGAACAACTCCATCCTTTTCTATAACAGCCAGGAGATAACCAGATGTATGAGATCAGTTCACTCTCCTTAGTTTGACTTCAGCAAGACAGACACGTCTGCCGAAGTATAAATAATGTCCTCAAAAATATCCTCTAGATAATAAAGGTTTTCCAAACCTAGTTCATTTAACAAAGTAGCAAGTAATGGTCCTTGGTACCTGCATCAACCGATGCAGTACAATGCAGCGACATGTGAGCTAGGAAAACATCTCGTGACGACGACTTTCGCAGACAGGCTATGAATCGAAATCGCTCACGACCCAAAATCAATAGAGTTAATGAAAGAGTCAATTTACCTTGCTTTCATGAAATACACAGAAATATCACGCCTCCCGACATGTGGGAAACACTAGAGGTATTATCTCGAATAAACGAAATATCCATTAAGAGGACTACACATCCCTGACAGAACAAAAATAGCGGAGATCCCCTCTTCAACGAGGCATCTCTTTCGCCATTCCAAATCGCTCACTCCCACTCGTGGTGGGCGGAAACCGATCGACAAAAAAGCAAGACAAGTCATGCGCAGTCCAGCGCAAAACGACCACAGCTCAAACTTAACTGCATTCGATACCAACGCGAGAAGACAAATGCTTACCGAGAAAAGTGACTATAAATTCCAAGCAGTTGTTGCCCTTGCGTTATAAAACAGATATTGAAATAAAACGATGTTGCGAGAATTTATCACGCAACAACGATATATGTATATTATTAGGAAGCCGTTGGGGTCAGTCACGGCTAATACAAGAGGTTATTCAAGTATCTATGCCTAAGTAACTTTACATGCCTAGAAAGTATTTAGTAGGAACCTGCACCTACGTTCTACTATGATCTGTTGATGAGGACTTCTTTGTATATGAAAATTACTAAAGATCGGGATCTTAGATACTACCAAGTATAATGAGAATCTCTTGTCCTTGAGGAAAGGTCAACCTTGATCAATGTAACATTGTACTTAATCTTCTTCATGACCTTTGTGACTATTGATGTATTCACTCAGAGACCTGGTCAGAATTTACTTGAGGATTCTTCTGAGACTATTTATTTGAATTTTTATTTGAGGACATGCGTCCACTATCATGATGTTGAATCACCTATTAACCGTCCACGTTGAATGTATCGTCCCGTATGATGTGATGTTAATAAACCATATATGAACTTTTCAACTAACGAGTTTGACTATCATCGTATTGGCACTTGTTGATGTGCCTACGTTGAGGTTGCATCTTACTGCACCAAGATTTCATATATTCGCGTTATAGTCGACAATAACAGACTCTACAAGAGAGACTCCAACAGTATGGCGGCCAAGTGTGCTCTGAAAACATCCAGTTTTCAATAGCGGAATTGAACTCCAGTCTACTTTCAAAACTCGGTTGAATAGAAATATGGTATCTTTCAAGGCGACAACATCCTGGACCTTGCAGCAATTCTAACGGTCATCCCAGGTCAAGGACAACCCAGGGACTTTAACTGTCAAGTTTCGACATTTGACTCCGTCATTACGGTACTTTAAGTAGATGTCTCATACATGCAGTCCCGGATGCGAGGAATATTGTTTTTTAGCCGGTTGAGATAAGTAAAAACGTCGTGTTGTTATTACACCGTTTTACGTTTAGCTGCATCTTATCTCGTAATATGTCCACTGCTTATTTATTCATGTTGCATGTTCTATGTTCAATGTCTTCTGTGAGAGGTAGGGAGGTCGATCTGACAAACGAGGTTCATCTCGAAGCCGATTCGGGCTCTTTGTCAGATGTTCTGTAGGTTTTGAATTATAAGTTTCAATTGAGCGATAATTCCGGTTCAAGGCTAGAAACCTTGCTGTAGTTCCGATCGCTACTTGCTTCTTATGATAGTATTTGTTTAGCTGTTCCGTCAAGTTTTAATTGTTGTTTTCATAGATATTTTACTCGTACCTTAGTTTTATGATGTATCTTGTATGTGATTATCGTCCGTCTCACCTGACTTTCGTTCAGTTTTTTTTACAAAACATATGTTTTTACACTGTCTTGTCAATTGTATTGTTTAGTATTTGATCGCAGTTATCATCGTAATTCTTTACGACATTCTATTTTAGTTTCACATTTTTATTTTATTGGATTTCTGCGACTGTTTTCAATTGTCTTTGATTATCTCGTCTTGTCATTGTTGTTGCTATTGTCATTGGCTTTTGTCTATTCATAACATTTCATTACATAAATTAATTTATTGATTATTAATATATTTGACAATTATATGAGCATGATATACCGTTCTAGGACAGGAACGAAGACCACTTGGTGTATTAACAAGGTTAATTAATTTACATTAATTAATAATCATTTTAGAAATCAAGAGTATTGTAACTACTTATATAGCATAATGTATTCACTAGATTATTTCATTAAGCAAGCGAAAGCCCTTCAGATGGCTCCTGAGGAGGCAAAAGCATTCGCACTTTCTGAATATAGGAAAGCTCAAGAAATAGAAGCTGAACAGAGAAAGTTAGAAACTTTAAGACTAGAAAAACTTCAGTTTGAGGCAGGTCAAAAACGGATTGAGGCTGAGGAAAATGAAAAGAGGAGGAAATTTGAGGCTGCGGAAGAGGAGAAAAAAATGAGATTAGCCGCTGAATTAGAAGAGAAACGATTTCAGCGTGAGTCCGAACAGAAAAAATTCGAGGCTGAAGAAAAATTTAGATTTGATGTTGCAGAAAAGGAAAGACTGCTTAAAATTGAGATGGAAGTTAAACAAAAGGAGATGGAAGTTAAACAAAAGGAAATGGAAGAAAGAAGATTAATAGCTGAACAAAATACAAGAAGACTTCAGCTTGAGACGGAAGAGAATGAAAAGAAACGTCAGCATGATTTGAAACTTGCCGAATTGGAATTTGATAGAATAAGATTGTCAAGTGAATGTAATACACAAAAGACCCAGGAAGGCCAGTCTTCATCTAGACATGAGAATTTTAGAGATTCATCTCAAATTGCCTAAGTTTACTCCACCATCCGACGATGTCATATTTTTTCTGGACAGATTTGAGGCTACATGTCGGTCGTACAACTTGGATAAATCATTATATTGCACCCACTTATCCAGATTACTAACAGGAGATGCAATGGCTGTTTATCACACTACTAGCTCTATAGATAAAAATGATTATGATGCTCTCAGGGCCGCTCTTCTAAACAAATTTCAAATGTCAGAGGATCAACACAGACTTAGGTTCAAGTCTATGCTCCCGCAATCTAGCAAGAATTTTTATGATTTTCTTTCTCAAATACGTCTTACCTTAGAACGATGGATAGAACTATCCAAGGTAGAGAAATCGTATGATGGTATTTTTGACTTATTACTTCACGATAAAGTTTTATCAGCAGTAAGTCCTGCATTTCTTGCGTTCCTACATGAACGTAAACCTGGTAATATAAAAGAAATGTCAGAACATTGTAAAAATTTCTGCACCGTTCATCCTAACATGGATGTCAGCAATGCGCAGCTTAAGGACGATTTACCCGTTGCTTTCGCCATGCAACAAAACAATTTCCCTAGAAATCGTTCGATAAGTAGCGATAGAAATTTTCAAAGGGGAAGTAATAATAATTTCAACTTTGGTCATTTTCAAAAGGGGAAACAATACTCACATTCTGCTCCATTTAATGTATCATGGGGTCAAGCTCACAGATCGCGAGATTTTAGTAACAACAATCCTAAATATAATCAAGGTAATAATAATAAACAACATTGGAGATCTCAATCATATCATCCTGAAAATAGAAATAGATTTATGAATAAGTCATTTCGCCAACATCACAACAGTGATAACTTTCATTGGCGGACTCAGCCAAATTTTAACGATAGCAGAAACAGTAATTATAGCAATTTTAATGACAATAATCACAATCGATCGCGACGAAGAGATAGATCGTCGAGCAGACCACGACAACATTCAAATGTTGCTTCAATTGAATCACAAACTAACAAAGGTAATGATAATAATGTTAATCAACATAACGCTATGTCTTGTATCGATCTAGAACAGGTAAAGACATGTCAAGAATGCTCAACGCTATTCCAGCCCAAGGCGATCACGACGCTGCGATGCGGACACATTTTACCAAGTCTACCCGCAGTTTGTACAGCTACTACTGCATCAGTTCACCATGGAAAAGGGTGTTTAAAATTTAACAGAGGATACGTTAACTCGATTCCCTGCTCTGTCTTGTTTGACTCAGGCTGCAGTACTGTCGGAGTGCGGAACTCTCTGATCGACCCCTCCTTGGCCACAGGCAACGTGGTCAAGTGTGTCACATTTGGGGGAACTGTGGAAACCTTCCCTACAGCCATCATTAACTTACATACACCTTTCTTTTCAGGGAAGATACATGCCTGTCTTCTGCAGAATCCAATTAGCGACGTTATCCTAGGTTGTATACACGGTATAAAAGAGTGTACACCAGAGCAAATTAATGAATGGGAAAAGCGACACATTCATGCTGCAAATGCAGTGGTTACCAGAGCACAAGCTACTGAATTGTCGCGTGAATCAACTTCTGAACCTACGGTTCATAATAGTAATGATGATGATTCTCCTATTTCAAGGGAGCTGTTTGCTAATTTACAAAAGAATGACAATTCTTTGCAGAGATTTTTTCATTTGGCGACTAAGAGAAATAATAACAACACAATTGCAAAGTCTAGACACCAATTTGCTCTAAAAAAAGGTATTTTAGTTAGATTACTAAGAGAAACAGATTCATTGGTGCGTTCACAAATTCTGGTCCCGTCTGCTATGAGACCCAGAATATTACGACATGCTCATGATTCACAATGCGCAGGTCACACGGGGTTTTCGCGAACCAAATCTAGAGTGCTATCCGCATTCTATTGGCCTGGCGTTCATAGGGATGTTAATCTCTATTGTCGTTCCTGCGTGACATGTCAGGAAGTTAAAGTAAGGGGTCCGTATCATGATGCTCCTATCCAAGCTGCGGACATACCTATTAGACCATTTGATAAAATGGCAATCGACATCATTGGTCCTATATTGCCATCTGCAAGAGGACATACACATATTCTCACCTGTATCGATATGTGTACGCGTTGGCCTGAGGCCATACCTCTTAAGAACACCTCATCTGCCAGTGTCGCAGAAGCTTTAATGCTGATCTTTTCACGCATTGGTTTTCCGCGTAAGATCCTATCGGATCATGGTGTCCAGTTTATTTCCGAATCCATGTCACAGGTTATGAAGACATTGGGTATAGATAGATCTCTCAGTTCTATATACCATGCGATGTCAAATGGATTAATTGAGAGACAGAATAGGACACTTAAGCAGTTGTTGGGTAAGATGACTCGAGATCACCCTCAGGAGTGGGACAGGGTCCTACCCGCTGCTCTCTTCGCGTATCGCGAAGTGCAAAACCAAGCCATGGGGTTTTCTCCCTTCCAGTTAGTTTTTGGCATAAAACCACGCGGACCTATGTCTTTAATCCATGATTTATTGGTTGAAGATAATATACCTGAGGAAACTCAATCCTCATATGAATATGTCATCTCTTTAAGAAAGAGAATAATAGATGCCTGTAGGTTAGCTACCGCATCATCCGAAGAGTCTAAAGAAAAAGCTCGTCTATTCGCAAATCGGTATAGACGTCTTCGCCAGCTTATTCCTGGTGACGAGGCTTTTGTTTTACTGCCTTCACATAATAATCGTCTACTTATCACATGGAGAGGTCCATTTAGGATCATCTCAAGAATATCCGATGTCGACTACATCGTCGATATTAACGGAAAACACAAAACCTTTCACATTAACATGTTGAAAGAGTATTATTCACGTCCTGATTATTTACAATCAGTATTTCAAGCGACTGACGATCCTACTCCTCATATTCACAACTATACTAATTTGTCAGTTATACAAGAAGAAGAATCTTCTTTTCAAGATGTACAATTGCCCATACCAGTTGTACCTCTTCATTCCACGGAAAACTGGAATGATGTCACTATTTCTTCTTCTCTTTCGACTGATCAACGACAGCAAGTTTCATCACTACTTCAAACGTATGATAAGGTTCTCACTGACATTCCAGGTCATACATCAGCTATTCAGCATGATATTCTCCTAACTGATGAAACACCTATCCGTATTCGTCCATATCCCATACCTTTACACTTTAGAGATAAGGTCGAAAAGGAATTAGATGAGATGCTTCGATTAAAAATAATTGAACCATCGTTGTCACCATATGCTTCATCTATGGTGATAATTAGAAAGAAAGATAATAACATTCGTCTATGTGTAGACTATAGAAAATTAAATAAAGTCACACAATTTGACGCTGAACCTTTGCCACTTTTAGAAGATTTATTAGTAAAATTATCTCATTCTACTTTCTTCTCTAAGTTTGATCTGTCAAAAGGCTATTGGCAAGTACCATTGACAGAAAGGGCAAAACCACTCACTGCTTTCTCGACGCCCCGGGGCCTATTCCAATGGAATTTTATGCCTTTCGGGTTAGTTAACGCTCCTGCCACGTTCGTACGCATGATGCGTCGAATCCTATCTCATCATCCCAACGTCATTACGTACATAGACGACATTTGTCTTTTCAGTGACTCATGGGAAGAACATTTAGAAGGATTAAACTCATTACTGTCCACGTTACAAAATCATAATTTAACTGCTAAGCCATCAAAGGCATTTGTGGGTTTCCACGAGATTTCTTTTTTGGGACACCGTATTGGTCGCGGTATGTTATACACAGAGGACAGTAATGTTTCCAAAATCCTTAACATCTCCACACCTAAAACAAAGAAACAAGTGCGATCTCTATTAGGACTAGTACAATACTATGGGAAATTCATACCACATCTTTCGTCCATCACTGCTCCTTTCTCTTCATTACTTAGGAAAGGTGCAGCTAACGTGATTCGGTGGTCTAACGAACATCAAATCGCGTTGGATATCATAAAGAAATTTTTTTCTAATCATCCTGTTTTAAGGTTACCTAATGAGAATTTGCCATTTGTATTACGCAGCGATGCTTCTAATTACGGCGTGGGAAGTGTCTTACTACAAGAATATAATGGCACCTTGCATCCAGTTCTGTATGTGTCACGGAAGTTAACTCCAACTGAACAGAATTATTCAGTTTTAGATAAAGAACTTCTCGGGCTTGTTTGGTCTATAAATAAACTTCAGAGATATCTGCTTGGATCACACTTTATTGTTGAATCAGACCAAAAAGCGCTTACTGCACTCAACACAAAGGACGTAAAATCTGCCAAATCTACTAGGTATGCGATCGCGTTACAACCATTTAATTTCACGATTCGATCCATACCTGGCACACAGAATGTTCTCGCTGACATCTTGTCGAGATGTCCGAACGAATCGAGTTAGCAGCTACTCACTAAAGACAACTGAACTTCGACACTGACAGTTCGTCGATTGTAACTTTTACGTATAATACCTCGATTATAAGAGTCATTAACATTCAGTCAAGTGAAATCTACAATGCTTATGTATCAAAATAACATGGAACGTTAATGTATATGACTATCTTTGTGAAAATAAAAGTCACTTAATTATGACATTGAAGAGATAATGACGTTGGAAAAGGATTATATTTTCTCACAGAAATAACATTTCTAACACTTGGATTTTCTTTGTGGAACTGAACTTGTTATATTATAAACTGTTCACTAACAGGAAAATGGAACTTTCGGTATTTAAGGAACTAATAACACTATTAGAGTGAAATAGATGAATTAATTAGATTATTAAACTTGGATACTTAGTTAGTTAACATAATGATTAATGTAATTAACTATACATATTTAAGTAGATTTATTAATATTTGTATTTAAGCACATTAATTTAACATTACTACTTTAATTAGTACCACAAAATGACTTAGAGACACGGTTAAGTGCGTTGATCTTATACGTGTTTAAATTGTATTCTTTCATTTTTATTCATTTTTTCACTTGCCATTTTAAAGACATATCCATCATTTTTCTGTTTATTCATTGGTTTCTCATCATTTCTTTTCATTTGCGTTTTACATTTGTGTTAATTCAACATTTCTAATATGATATTTTAGTTCATTTACCACATTGTACCAAAGGTGGTCAATTGTGGATGCATGTTTTTATGCATACCTTTTGTTCATTTGAGTTGATTGGAATTTCATATTTTATTATTTTTATCATGATATATTTGTAAAATAGTAATATGTAAACTTGAATCACCTCTAGTGTCGAGTATTAAAGAAAAAAATTAATATAATTAATTTTTTTTTGGGGGGATTGGTAAGGAATCTGTAGAGCCCTTTTCGTAGACCTCTACACTCCTTTACAGATGAAGGTAGTATCATATTATTAATATGTTGTCCTACCTCTGTAATAAACTTTGCGCACCGACTTACATGAGAGTAAGTCTTATTGGTGAGTTTGATTTCATTAGCGCACGGTTGTGCACTAAGGCGTATAGGGGTTTTCCAGACCGCACGTGTATCTAGACAGTCAGTTGACGTCATCTGTGGGTTTAGGAAGCAAGAATCCCAAGTCCGACCAAGGAAGCTTTGGGAGTTCGAAACCCGTGTTTTGAGCAGAGTATTGATGTTTTAGACCCGGTCCTGCGGATTAGCAGTCGTAGCCGGTAGTCGTCCACGTGTGTGTTCATTAGTTGGAAGAACCACGTATGTATTTATTAAGATAATAATGACTGTTCTCCAAAGTCGTGAGTATCTAGTCGATGTCAGGTAACTAGCCTGTACCGAAATGGATTCACAGATGAAGATGTATTTTTATATGCCTGTAAATGCCTTTCAAAGAGATCATCGGTAACGACCGTGGATCTACGATATATGTATATTATTAGGAAGCCGTTGGGGTCAGTCACGGCTAATACAAGAGGTTATTCAAGTATCTATGCCTAAGTAACTTTACATGCCTAGAAAGTATTTAGTAGGAACCTGCACCTACGTTCTACTATGATTTGTTGATGAGGACTTCTTTGTATATGAAAATTACTAAAGATCGGGATCTTAGATACTACCAAGTATAATGAGAATCTCTTGTCCTTGAGGAAAGGTCAACCTTGATCAATGTAACATTGTACTTAATCTTCTTCATGACCTTTGTGACTATTGATGTATTCACTCAGAGACCTGGTCAGAATTTACTTGAGGATTCTTCTGAGACTATTTATTTGAATTTTTATGTGAGGACATGCGTCCACTATCATGATGTTGAATCACCTATTAACCGTCCACGTTGAATGTATCGTCCCGTATGATGTGATGTTAATAAACCATATATGAACTTTTCAACTAACGAGTTTGACTATCATCGTATTGGCACTTGTTGATGTGCCTACGTTGAGGTTGCATCTTACTGCACCAAGATTTCATATATTCGCGTTATAGTCGACAATAACAGACTCTACAAGAGAGACTCCAACACTAGTCTAGATGGAAAGTTTGATACAGACTTATCAAAAAGGCAAAACGAAATTCACAAACTTGTGATCGAAATGATGGATGAAGAGACAGATGTGGAGGACATATGGAATAAAGATTACAAAGAAGAGGATAGATCGACCAGGAGAAAAAGTCGACAGACGATTAATGGAGCAGAATATAGCATTATAGCAGGAGACAGAGGTGGTCTTCAGAATCGGTGTCGACTGACTCAGACAGTGTAGTGTCTGAGGAGAGTGACAATTGTCACAAACACAAAAGGACTTATTATAGAAGAGGAGAGAATAGTAGAAGAATTAAGGAAGAAGGGAGCAAATATAGAAGTAGGAATAGAGAACGGGAGTACCAAGTATACAAGAGTTAGTTGCTTATCCTTTACAGGACGTAGCAATCAACCCCAGCTTTTATTGGCTGTTTTGTGATAATTCTAGGCAATTTTTACGTTCAGTAGTTTGCCATTGCTTTTTGAACGGTACGGCGCTTATACAATTGTTAAAAATCCACACTAAACGATCTCAGTATACAACCGGATTAAAATACTTGCGAACAGGGCAGAAACGTGGAGACGATATGCAGAGACAATCAGTCAGGCTAGATGGAGAGGATTATCAGAAGCGGATAAACGATGGAAGGAGAGGAATAAAAATGGCTGCGTTAGCTAAGTCGTGAGGAGACTTTTAATGGAGTCACTCTCCACTGAGCATAACAGAAAACATTGGGAAATGGATAAGAGATGAGAGTCATGGAGAAATGACAGGAGTATTGAGAAGTCACAGGAAGGATGGCACAGACATATATATAGAAGAGATAGTTCTAGAAGGAACGAATGTGGAAGTGAGAAGCCATGGAGAAAATGGCAAAGAGAGATTTTTGCGGCAGTGGCCGGAGTCTTGTGAAGACTTTCGGGAGAAATCCTATTTTTTTTTCTCTGAAATGAAGGAAGAGAAGAGACATGTGTTAAGAACGTTCCAGAGAGGGAACGAAAAAACATTTAAAATGTTAAGTGCAGCATTTGCCAGACTAAACATGAGAGTCTATTGGGGGTAACCCTCACCGAACATATACAGAAAAAAATTCAGACACGGGGAGACAGAGTGTTATGGAAAAGGAAAGAAAAGGAAGAAGCACAAAGAGAGGTTTCAGAAAGGGAACAGACATTGAGAAAAAAAAAAAACTGACAAAAGAAGAAAAGGAGAAGTGAAAAGGCACAGGAACATGATACAGACATGGATTACTGAAGAAACAGTGACAAAAGAAGAAACATGGAGAAACAATGAAACAAAGTGATAAGGAGTGGACGTAAAAGTAGAGTAAAGAGAAAAGGACGTAAGTGGAAAAGGAAGTCAAATGACAGGTCAGCAGCAGAAAAACACGCAAGTAGGTAAAAGCGACAAAATAGTTTAAGATAGGTAGACCTAAGAAGTTTCAAATATTTCCGCGTAGGAGACTATGGACAGAGGTCTAGTTAGAAAAGGGTGGACAGGAGGATGGCAATTCAGTGTTGCCACGATAGTTAATGGCTCACGCCATCATGAACTAAGTACCGGTATATACAAAGACACAACAGAAGACATGTTTAGGCTCTATACGAGAGAAGAAAGAGACTAAACAATTCGCACCAGGTTGTGATGACAGAAAATAATACAACATGATGAATTTACATGTATGACAATAGGAGTGACTGGATGAGTAAAAGGAAATAACTTTGTACGGATATGTACAGAGTTGACAGAATGTGAGTGAGAAAGATAAGGGTTAAGAACAGTCATAAATGTAAAGAGGAAAGGTCACTTAAGAAAAGTGACGGGAAAAGAGAAATTCCCCAGTTTTTGGTATGGTAATATGTTATAACATAAGAAAAAATGACATGTTAAGTGATATGAAAATAAAATGAAGACCACTAAGTAAGTGGAATGTATAACATGTCAAAAGTATGTGTTTGAAATCATGTAACATGAGCTGATAGGAAAACGGAAAGATGAGTGGTCATAAATGGGATATAAAAATTTTTCCCAGGGATAGACAGAGGGACGACAATAGAATGAGACTACAATGATGGAATGCCTTACTTTACTTTGACATGTTATGACTGAATGGTTCATGTAGACATGAAAAGGTGTAAATAATAAGACAGGACACAGAGCAGGTTCTGAGTATAGTAAAGAAATGGTAAAAGAAAACCACACCAGGTGTGTGATACATTAAAATTGTTAGAAAAATGATGTACGTGTGAGATAGCAGAAGTGAAAGAGTGACTGTCAGAAAATAAACTTGGTCGATTTTGAATGAAAGAAATATAAATTGTTCTTCGTTAAGAGTATGAAAAGGAAGGAGATGTTGATGAATGTATTTATTGTTAAAAGAATGGGACAAGAACGTTCCCAGTACAATATGATTATGTTGTGTAGAAAGAAAATGTCCATTGGAGAGATAGAAATTAGTAATGTGCTGAACAAGGGTTGTAACAGCACTTTGCTAACAGTTTTTTTTTTTGTTAATAGAAAAGAACAATAGTGTTGGTACAGTCATGAAAATAAATTCTTCTCCAACGGATAAATAGCGTGAGTTAGAGCAGTGCAGGTCGCACATATACGCTAGAGGTACAAGGGTAGCCATGTTGAAGGCAATACTGAAGTAGATAGATTGGGTGGTGATTAACCCAACATATTTGATAGTAGAATATTTCTCAGGCAAGGAGACTAGCCTAGATTGGGTGATGATTAACCCAACATATTTGACAGTGAGAATTCTTGTCTAGGAAGGAGGAACAGTGGCGAGTTAGATTCTATTCAGAAGGGAAAAAGGTACGTAGGGTGAAATTTATTACATCTATACAGTAGTCCTATTCTTCAGTTATAAAGGGAAAGGAACAACTCCGGAAAGGTCAGGTATTACATAGATAACATGAACACAGAGTGACATATAACAATAGACAAGGATTTGTTAGGAAGAAAAGAACAGAGGTAGATATTGATAGCACCTGAACAACCATTGATTGTTAAATGTTATAAGGTGTAGCTTCGATGCTGAACGAGAGTGTGAGGAAGGAAGAAATATCAATGAAGAACATACACTGTATAATTCTGTGATGGACCAAGATTGTAGAGGTCCAAGTAACAGCAGTGGTCCACACACATGTAAATAAACAGTATTTCAGTTAACTATGGCGTTATGTCATCGCTTGCTGTGTTGTAAAAGGCAGTTGGCAACATTATTAAGATGATTTTGTTCGACAGGATAAATTTATGAATGATTGAGTCAGGGAGAATTGTTCTACTGTAATAAAGTGACTGTCAGTGTCAATAAAAATGATAGACACGTGACTGCGGATTATACTATTCGTTCAGTATTCGAGTTTGGCCATTCAACTGTTGATGTTTATTATTTACACCTCTAGCTCAGAGCATGGTATGTCGCAACAATAGAAGAGACCTGTATCATGCGCCATGACAATACTATTCGTTCAGTATTCGAGTTTGGCCATTCAACTGTTGATGTTTATTATTTACACCTCTAGCTCAGAGCATGGTATGTTGCAACAATAGAAGAGACCTGTATCATGCGCCATAACAAAAAAAATGTGCTTACAATCATTCTCACATGCATTTATTATTTTATGGCAAATCATACCTATAAAAGTGAACTAATAAACACCATTTGTAAAAGGTTTGTATCCTGTGTGTATTATTTTATGTTGTCATAATTTTAAGTTGTTATAATATTAGATGCAGAAAAGGCAAGAACAGTAAAAGGATTTTGGGCAATATCATATCGAGTCCTGTTAGTTAAACTGAGAGGCAGACCAATTGATATCAATTTTATATAAATATATGCCCCAACAGCAGATAGTACAGAAGAAAAAATAGACACATTATACAACGAACATGATTTGGCAATGACTCAATGTAAATTTCATGAGACAGCTGTTATACTTTGAGACTTCAATGAAAAGGTTGGAAATGAAAATGCTGATGTTGTGACTGGTGGTTATGGCCTGGTAGAAAAAAAATGAGAGAGGTGACAGACTGATAGATTGGGCAAGAACACATGATACGATAGCAGGAAACACCTGGTTTAAGCAGCGTCCTAGATGCATTTGGACGTCAAAAAATGTCCAGGCAGCAATGTTCATAATTAGATTTACTACATACTAATTTAGGGGAAGACAGCACTATAAGTGGGAAGATAACATCAAGAGATGGACGGGAAAGAGTCTATCAGAGTGCACCACCAAGACAAGAGACAGAAGACGTTGGAGATCCATTACAGCCAACCTTCATTGTGGAGATGGCAACTGATGATGATGACATACTAATATGCATGTACCAGTTATAGGAAAACTTAGAATAAAATTGAAGAAAGTAAAGTGAGCTTCAAACAATTTAAACGTTGCATTGCTTAAGTCAAATAAGGATATGAGTGAAAGATATACCGGTAACATTACAATACAGAATATGTACAATGAAATAGAAAAAGTGCAGAGCATAGATGACCAGTGGGAAATACTAAAAGAATCAATACACCAAACAACAAAAGAAATCGTACATGAAGTAAAGAGGACTGGAAAGAAGAAGTGGATAACAGATGAAATTATTAAACTGATGGATGCAAGAAGGAAGAAGAAGCAAGACAACGAAGAATATGACAGACTAAATAAAGAAATAGTAAACAAATCTAAAACATCAAAAGAAGCATGGCTAAACCAGAAGTGCAGAGAGATTGAAGTGCAAAACTGAAAAGACACAAAATCTGTGTACAAGCAAATAAATGAGTTAACAGGCAGAAGGACACAATCACTGGCTGTTTGAAATCAAAAGAAGGAACATTGTTAATGGGTCATGAGAACATGATAGAAAGGTGGACAGAATACATCAAGGAGCTGTATGATGATGAAAGACCAGATTTGAATGACCAGGACAGTTGTGAAGGACCTACAATACTTGTAGCAGAGGTAGAGGATGCCATGCACCACATGAAGAAAGACAAAGTGCCTGAACCAGATAATGTCACAGTAGGGGAAATGGAAGCTTTGGAAGAATTTGGAGTAGAAGTGATAACAAAACACTTAAATGACATCTACAACAGAGGTCAAAGACCTGATGATCTGCTACAATCCATATTCATGGCTTTGCCAAAGAAAGATCGCATCATTAGTCTTATGAGTTATGTGACCAAAACATTATTGCGAATTATCATGAGATGAGTGAGAAATCAAATTAAACCTGAAATCAGTGATGAAAAATGTGGATTTGTAGAAGGTAAAGGCACAAACAATGCTTTATGTATTATAAGAACATTAATAGAAAGAGCCATATAGGTGAAGACAGATCTGTATTTGTGCTTTATAGATTACACAAAGGTATTTGACAAAGTGAAACATGAGGAAATTATAAAAATGTTACAAAGCATCAACATTGATGGAAAAGACTTGAGGATAATAAAGAACATGTGCTGGCAACAAACAGCAGCTTTAAAAATTGGCAGCCAAATAGGAAGATTTCAGCAACTAAAAAAGGGTGTCAGGCAGGGATGTGTGCTGTCACCAGATCTGTTCAATCTGTACAGTGAAAATATAATGAGATCTCTAGAGGACATGCCAGGAATATCATTCGGCGGACATAATATAAAGAACTTGAAACATGCTGATGATACAGCTTAATAGCAAAAAGCAAAAAAGGAGCTGCAGGAAATTGTTGATACTATAGTGATAGAAAGTGAAAATAGAGGCCTTAGCCTTAATAGCAAAAAGACAGAAGTACCGGTAATGGTTGTCTCAAAGAAAAGGGCTTCCCCAGAATGCACACTCAAAGTAAATGGAACTGTTTTAAACAGGTCAATAAATTCAAATACTTGGGCTTAACCCCATGAATGCACATCTCAGAAGTGAAGATAACTCAGGAGATGCACCAGCATTCTATAAAATGAAGAGTATTTTATGCAACAATTCTTTATCATTAGAATTTTAGGGAACAGGGTGATACAGGATCAAAAATTCAAATACTTTTCGGACCGGGATTTGGATATTAATCGAACAACATTTGAAGATGAAAGATGGGATCTCAGAAGTGACCCAGCTGCAATGGGTACCTCCGAAATCGGCGAGTATTTGCCTGAATGGCGAGGGACACCTGTCTCTGTACAAGAAATAAAGGGATACTCACGTAAAATCAATGTCAGGTTAGACAAAAAAAAAAAATAATAACCTGAGATTTCGCCTCGAGTATTAGCGGGCGTACGAAAAAAAAAAAAAAAAAAAAAAAAAGAAAGAGAGTTCTTCATTGTTATATAGAACCAATCCTGACATATGGGAGTGAGTCATGGACAATTAGTAAACAAATAGGGAAGGCACTAGAGGCAACAGAGATGTGATTTTACAGAAGAATGGTAAAAATAACATGGACAGCCAAAAAGAGTAATGAGGATGTCCTGAAAGAGGCCAGTGCACAATGGAAACTTTTTTTACAAGCTAGAAAGAAGCAATCCACCTTGCTGAGAAAATGCAACAGCAGAAACATCACAGTTATAAGGTTTCTTTGATATATGTATTTTTATATACAGTTTTAAGTTAAATGAGTGAGTAAATGCTTCACTTCAAACATCATGTTTGAAAGACTTCTTTCATATATGAATTCTCTTATCTAACAGTACCTCTGAGAGGAAATGCTACACCACAAACATCACACTTGCAAGGTTTCTCTCTGGTATGAATTCTTTCATATTCTCACAGGCTTTATTTTTCGCCTTAATGCTACATCACAAATATCCCATTTGTAAGGTTTCCTTCCTGTACGTGTTCTTTAATTAACTCTATGAGTAAATGCTAAATCAGACGTCTAAGGTTTTTCTCTTGTGTGACTCTTTAATGCACTTCAAGGTCATATTTCTCAGTAAATGCTACACCACAAACATATATGTAAGACATCTCTCCTGCATTTATTCTTCAAATTTTTGGTCAAATACCATCACAACCCAGGAACTGCTTAAATGTGCAGTCAAAAAAGATATGCACATCATCATTGTGGGCAGACTATGGAACTGGGTTGGGCATGCCTTCAGAAAGAGACCCTGACATGAACTGCTATGCTATGGACCTCAGAAGGATGGTGAAAGAGAGGCAGGCCAAAGACAACCTGGTGAGGAACTGTGGAGACCAAGATGCAACGCATGAACCAGAGTTAGAGCAGAGCAAGGAGTGTGGCCACCAGCTGAATAAAGTGGAAACAGTTTGTTGTTGCCCTACAATACACCACTAGACGTGATGGCCACTGACTTTATTGTTAGGCTAAGGATCCAGGATGAAGAAGATGTATTCTCTAAAGTACTTGATTAATTCTGTAAGTAAATGCTACACCATAAACACCACGCTTTATGGTTTTTCTCCTGCATGCACTCAATTAGGTCTATGCGCAGTGGTCTATGGTTCGATCCCCAGATGAGGCGGAAAAATTTTTAGGCCACAAACGGCTCCTGGGTCGACCCAGCCCCAAATGGGTACCAGAGCTACTCTGGGAAGGTTAAGGCGGTCGGCGTGTGCCGACGGTCAAGATAATATGGGCCTAACACCATATTCCCAATATGCCTCAATGGGCGTGTAACGGGTTCCTTTACCTTTTTTTTTACTTGAAAGTCAATCTCTCAGTAAATGCTGCACAAAAAACATCACGCTTGTATGGCTTCTTTCCTGTGTGCACTTATTTATGTACTTGAAAGTCATATCTCTCAGTAAATGCTGCACCACAAACATCACACTTGTAAGGTTCCTCTCTCATGTGTATTTTTTAATGTGTTTGTAAGTGATGAGAGAGAGAGAGACAGAGAGAGAGAGTGAGAGAGAGAGAGAGAGAGAGAGAGAGAGAGAGAGAGAGAGAGAGAGAGAGAGAGAGAGAGAGAGAGAGAGAGAGAGAGAGAGAGAGAGAAAGAGTGTTTGTATGTAACCCGAGTGAGCAAATACAGCATCACTAACATAACCATAACACTTGTAAGGTTTCTCTCATGTATTTACCATTGGTGTGTTTGTATGTAACCTGAGAGAAAATGATGCATCATAAACATCACACTTGAAAGGTTTCTGTCCTGTATGTACTCTTTTATGTGCTTGTAGGTAACTTAAGAAAATGAAGCACCCAATTATCACACTGGTAAGGCTTCTCTCCTATATCACTCTTGTATTAAAGGTTTCTTTCCGGTGTGTCATGTGTTGTGTTATATTAGGCTACATCTTTAAGTAAACGCTGCGCCACAAATATCACACTTGTAAGACTTCTCTGTTTGCACTTTTATGTGCTTGTAGGCAACCTATCCCAGGAAAGGCTGCAACACAAATATCACACTTGTAAGGTTTTGCTCTTGAAGGTAATGAGTTGACTTGTAAGGGTACGACTTTTGAGTAAATGCTGCACCACAAACATCACACTTGTAAGGTAATTTTAGCATACTTCTTTGAGTAAATGCTTTGCCACCCACAAACATCACCCTTGTAAGGCTTCTCTACTATATGTAAAGTGTTGTGTTGCTTTAGACTACATCTGTGAGTAAATGCTGCACCACAAACATCATACTTGTAAGGTTTTGCTCATGTACGTAATGTGTTTTCATTTTAGTGTACTTCTTTGAGTAAATGCTACACCACAAACTTCACACTTGTAAGGTTTCTCTCCTCTACATAATGTGGTTTTGCTCATGTACGTATTGTGTTTTCATTTTAGCATACTTCTTTGAGTAAATGCTATACCACAAACATCACACTTCTAAGGGTTCTCTCCTGTATGCATTCTTTTATGTGAATGTAGTTAACCTATCAAAGTAAATGCTGCATCAAAAGTATCACACTTGTAAGGTTTCTCTCATGTTTGTAATGTGTTCTGATGTTTTACGCTACCTCTGTGAGTAAATGCTGCACCAGAAACATCATATTTGTATGGTTCCTCTCCTGTATGAAATGTACTGTGTTGGTTTAGGTTACAGCTTTAAGTAAAGGCTGCATCACAAACATCACACTTATAAGGCTTCTCTCCTGTATGTAATGTGTTGTTTTCTTTTATGCTAATTCTATGAGTAAATATGCACTACAAACATCACACTTATAAGGTTTCTCTCCTGTATGCACTCTATTTTGTGCTTGTAGCTTAACTGTCTTAGTAAATGCTGCACCACAAATATCACACTTGTAAGGTTTTTCTCCTGTGTGTAATGTGTTCTGGTGTTTGAGGCTACCTCTGTGAGTAAATGCTGCACCAGAACCATCATACTTGTATAGTTCCTCTCCTGCAAGAAATGTTCTGTGTTGTGTTAGGTTACAGCTTTGAGTAAATGCTTGCAAGGCTTCTTTTGAGTAAATGCTGTACCATAAACATCATACTTGTAAGGTATTGCTCTTGTATGTAATGTGGTGTCATTTTAGGGTACTTCTTTGAGTAAATGCTA
Organism: Oreohelix idahoensis; assembly: GCA_024509875.1. NCBI lineage: Eukaryota > Metazoa > Mollusca > Gastropoda > Stylommatophora > Oreohelicidae > Oreohelix > Oreohelix idahoensis. Next base: position 168,788 of record JAMPIV010000850.1, on the reverse strand, counting down.
TACCACAAAATTCTACAGCAATGGAAGCAACAGCAGATCTGCAAAATCTAAGAGAACGCGGAAATGAGAAAATCACCATCATGACAGAAAAATTCAGATGTCTAAAACAGCACCCTATGCATGACAAAAAAGAAGAATTAATCAAAAACCGATTGTAATGATCAAGCTTCAACCACCTATCAAGACAGCTGATGGTTGCCAATGGAGAAGTAACCTCAGAAAACCCAGAGGAATGGGAGCAGCTTATAGCATACTACAACATCACAAACACCATATCCATGTACATTGTACACCTTACAATCCCAGGCATTGAGAACAGAACTGTGGAGACTCCCACTATTCTGAAAATGAAAACACTGCATCACCTCAACAACCAATACCCCAGTTCACAGTGGATTCATGTCTTCACCGACGGATCTTTAGAATAAGCAGTGTGGAAAGGAGGAGCAGGGATCCAAATACTAATGCCAAATGCTCCAAAAACGTAACAAAAGCAGGCATCCAGAAGGAACAGTTTCACCACAGAGTCTCATTAAAGGAAGCAAAGACACTTATTAACAGAAAGTACAAAAATGCATGGAGCCAGAGAACAAGCAGTAATTACCCACAAGACCTCATCCTAAAGCTAGACAGAAAACAGCAAACCACCATTTTTAGGCTCTGCACAGGACACTACAAGCCCATCTCCACAAAATGAAAGCTGGCCTAATTGACCAGCGCACATGCCAAAATGGCCTCCCCAGACTCTGGAACACATTCTGCAAACATGCCCTCCCTTTGGTGACTTGAGAGCTCAAACCTGGCCCTAGGAGAAACTGGGGCACCCGCAAGGACCTCCTGCTGAAGACTGGATTCATGGAGGCAACTCATCTCCTTATTTAGACTGCTGAGCATAGGAAATTGATCACAGAAGAAGAATACCCCAAAATTCACACTTGTAACGTTTCTCTCCTGTAAGGACTTTTATGTGCTTGTAGGTAACCTATCCCAGTAATTGCTGCATCACAAATATCACACTTGTAACGTTTTGCTCTTGAAGGTAATGTGTTGTCACTGTTAAGTAAAAGCTGCACCACAAACATCACATTTGTAAGGTTTTGCTCTTGTACGTAATGTGTTGTCATTTTAGGGTACTTCTTTGAGTACTGTGAGTAAATGCTAAACCACATGCATTACACTTGTAAGGCTACTTTCTTGTATGCACTCTTTTATGTGCTAGTAGGTTACCTGCCCGAGCAAATTCTACTCCACAAACATCACACTTGTAAGGTTTCTCTCCTGTATGTAATGTCTTGTGTCTTTTTAGGGTAGTTCTCCGAGTAAATGCTATACCACAAACATCACACTTGAAAGGTTTCTCTCCAGTATGCATTCTTTTATGTGTTTGTACGCTTCCTGATTCAGCAAATGCTTTACCACAAAACTCACACTTGTAAGGTTTCTCTCCTGTATGTAATCTTTTATGCCTTTGTAAGTCACATGTCCTAGTAAATGCTGCATCACAAACATCACACTTGTAAGGCTTCTCCCCTGTATGTATTCTTTTATGATCTTGTAGTGTACTTGTATGTGCAAATGCTGTACCACAAACATCACACTTGAAAGGCTTCTCTCCTGTATGTAATGTCTTGTGCATTTTTAGGTTACCACTTTGATTATATGCTATACCACAAAAATCACACTTGTAAGGCTTCTCTCCTGTATGTAATGTCTTGTGTCTTTTTAGGTTACCACTTTGAGTAAATGCTATACCACAAACATCACACTTGTAAGGTTTCTCTCCTGTATGTACTTTTTTATGACTTTGTAACTGACATTTCCTAATAAATGCTGCATCACAAACATCACACTTGTAAGGCTTCTCTCCTGTATGTGTTTTTGTATGGTTTATTAGGCTACTTCTTTGAGTAAATGCAGCTCCACATAAATCACACTTGAAAGGTTTCTCTCCTGTATGTAATCTGTTATGTTGTTGCAGGTTTTTTTTAACAGTATCAAACTTGTAAGGTTTCTCTTGCTCTCTTGTCTTGTGAGTCTCAATGCTTAAATCACTGTAAGTAGCAACAGCTCTGTCGCTCACAATAAGCTGAACATTTGTCTCACTGACAGAAAATATTTTTCTGCAATTAATATTACAGGCTTCATTTTTTAAAGCTGGTGTATTACAGTTTAGGTTATGAGAAAGGTTAGCTGTCTGTTTATGACTGTAGATGAAATTCATTAACGGTTTATTATCAGTGAGTCTCAGTTTCATGTTGTCTTCTCTTGCTACATCAGTAAAAGTAACATCTCTTTTCTTACTTATTGTTTCATCCACTTTGGTTCCACTGTGCTGTGGTAACACATCTTGAAGATCAACATGTTTATTATCAAACTTCCAGTGTCCATTTCTGTGTGCTGTTTTCATATGCTCATCCAAGACATCAAGTTGGAGGAAAGGACTGTAGCACAAAGGACAAGAATATGTGTCTGAAATAATAAAAATAATCAGCAAAGATAAATAATAAAATGCATGTCCTATCTTCTTCTTTGATCCTTAGCCGCTGACCGTCAAAGCAGTCAGTGGCCATCACGCCTAGTGGCGTCTTGTAGGGCAACAACAAATTGATTTCACTTTGCTCGGTCGGTGGCCATCCTTCGTACAGTGCCCCAACTCTGGTTCATTCTTTGCATCTCAGCCTCCACAGTCCTCCGCCAGGTTGTTTTTGGTCGGCCTCTCTTTCGTTTTCCTTCAGGGGTCCAAAGCATAGTTGTTCTTGTGATGGCATCGGGGTCTCTTCTGAGGACATGGCCAACCCAGCTCCAGCGTCTGCCAGCTATGATGGTGTGCATGTCCTCTTGCTTGCTACGAGTAAGCAGATCTTGGTTAGTGATGGTATTCAGCCAAAAGATTCAGAGAATTTTTCTTAGGCATGTTGTGTGAAAAGAGGACAATTTCGACATTTCCTTCTCTGTAACTCTCCAGCATTCCACACCATAGAGAAGCACAGAAAGCACACAGCTCTGATATAATCTTAATTTTGTGTTTGTGCTGTATTGGGAGGACTTCCAGATGTTGTTTAGAAAGTGTGTTCATTTATTTTTGTTTCCGTAACTTCATTGTTTTTTTTACATAGACAGAGGTGCCAGCCCTATGCTAAAACCCCCAACCTGGAGGACCAGGGTACCAGCTTTTGTCTGACCCCTACCCACACAGACCAGTCCAGCTTGGCTGAACCTACCAGGAGTAAAACTCCCACTGGCATAGCTCTGGGGATTGTCAGGGTATGCAAGCTGCCATACCGCTACAAGGTATAGGTACCATTGATGACATGTCCTATATGTTTAGTTTAAATCTGGTAATCAAATGTTCTAGCAAAAATATAAGTATAATGTCCTGGTAATTATCATCCTTCAGCTCTCCAAGCAGCACAGACCTACAACAAACTTATACCAAGTCTTCATGTCTTGTACCATCAGCTCTTGGATGACTCAATTAAATTGTTTTGTTAAGTAGACCTGTCCATATTGTTTTGTTGAGGTTTTTGGTTGCTTAATGTTTCTACAGTAAGTGGTAGCCAGCCTCATGCCCAACCCTCCTTAGTTGATTTTTAAGCTATGCATTGTAACAATACAGTGTTACTATTCTTTACTCATATTTTAGGCCCAGGTAACACACAGTTGTAGGTAATAATGTCTAATGTATAACATCGTCCATAACCGTATTCAGATACAAGACAAAATGAAAATATTCGAGGTCACATCAAATGAGTCTGCAAATGTGCAGGAAGAAGACAAAGATAATGAGAATAAATGCAGCAAACAATAACAAGGCTGTACTTGAAGAAATATCCCTACAAGATGTAGAAACATACTTAAATTCTAGCAGTAGTATAGAATGAATGAATGTACTTTATTTAAGACAAAGTTAGAGGGACAGACAACATTACAATAAGAACACAAAAGGCTGGGGGAGCTTTCACTGCATTAGGAAAAATACAAAAGACATAAGAAATCAGAAATATCAAGTCAGTCCTAAGAAGACGCTAGCAATGGATAGGATATACAATGAGGAGATCTGCTGATAGCATTACAAGGCTGTCCTGATTTTGGAATCCAGAGTAAAAGAAGTAGAGGCAGATTTAAAAACACATGCAGAAAACCACTTGAGACATAAATGAAAATGAGAAAGACAAATAAAGTCTTTGAGCTGATATCACTTGACAGTAGGACTTGGTATGTATACTGAGCGACTTTAATTACGCATCACTATACGAGTGCCTGGTAAAGTATCTTATGGTCATGCAATTGTTACCGAAATTAGTACACAGGTTCACAAGGTCACCGCCCAGAGGCCAGCATAGTCATTTTGTGCCAGCACAGCTGGAGACAAGAGTAGCACGTGAAACACGTAAAACATGATTTAGGTGCCTGGTAAAAATTCTGCACGGAAAACATTAATTTCTTTTCACCCAGAGCTCAGTCTAGAGCACTACGGACTGGAAAACAGTCAATATTTTAGTCCACAACCACAAACACGTCATCAAACCATGCCTAGACTGAGCGCTGCAGAGTGAGAAAGAGTGATAGGAATGATAACAGGCGGGATGTCCACCAGAGAAGCATACAGACACTTGAATTGCAACCAGTCCACCATCGTCCGACTGCAACAACGTTTAATGGCCACTGGATCCATTGCAGATCGACCCCGTCAAGGTCAACCCAGAGGTGCGACACCTCAACAGGACGCGTATATACGGCAGCTTCATTTGCGGAATCGGTTTTTGGTGGCAGCTGTAAACAGCAAGAGATGTTGTTGAGAGACGTGGAACCATATCAGAGCACACCGTGCGACGTCGACTGCAGGTGGCAGGACTCAACGCCAGACGTCCTCGAGTCGGCCCAATCCTCTTCCAGTATCATCCCGAGCTCCAGCTGTACCAGCATGATAACGCACGACCACATACAGCTAGGGCCACCACAGCGTTCCTTCAGGCCAATAACATCGCTGTCATACCATGGACTTCATTGTCCCCAGATATGGCACCCATTGAACACGTCTGGGACGAGATTAGACGCCAACTCTACCGGCACAGACGACTGCAGACCCTGGATCATTTGCGAAGCGATATAACCGAAGTTTGGGATCGACTCCCCCAGGATTTTCTACGCACACTGGTTAACTCCACGCTGAGACGATGCCAGGCTTGCCTTGATGCCAACGGTGGCCAAACGCGCTACTGAGCGCGTTACAATGACAACAACGACATTTGTGACTTTTCAATTTGACCCCTACCTTACATTTGTGACTGTAGTTTTTTTTAACACTGCATGCACTGCTACGCGGATTGCGGGAATTGGTCGGTCAATGGATACTGTTTCCAGTGATATCAAACATGTTACCATTATTTTATTCTCAGACATCTTGGTGAGTGATTCATGTAGTGATGCGTAATTAAAGTCGCTCAGTATATTTACTGAGATGCTTATAACAGTATGGACTTTGCAACCCTAATAGACTGTATAATGGCATGTGGTGTAAACCCTTGGGTAACAAGCAGTTTCTAAATGGTGTGAGGAAAGCAGATCAAAGCTCAGTCCCAACAAGGCCTGTGTGATGTGGTGCTCTTTGAACAATTCCATAGTGAAAGCAGACCTTCCAGACATCACTTCCAATGGGCAGAACACTGAAAGGCAAGACAAGCTGAAGTATCTGGGAGCAACATTTAGTCATGAACTGTCGTTCAAGTATCATGTCAAACTGATCATACAGAAGTGCAAGTGAGGGCTGGCAGCCTTAAAAACAATGGCATGCTAAAAACAGAGACTACTGTTTCTCCTGTATCATCTGCTCATGATTTCAGTAATCGAGTATGGGCTAGGAACACTCACGCTGTCAGTGTCACAATGTGAATGACTGGAACGCATTCAAAATGAAGGTATGCGACTAGTTTTGGGCTGTACGTGTGTTACCCCACTGTGACAATGAGATAAATGCTCAGATTGCTGTTGATTAGATCCAGAGAAGCGATGGCCCAGCAAAAGTCTATATGCGGGTGACCACCAACAAAAGACACACCCTACCTGAGAACATAGCTGACATCAAAGGAGCAAGAATAAGGAGGGGGATGTCATGGATGGCACAGGCAACGATTGGTCAGATGACCAGGGTTGAAAATCTATCCAAAGGGGAAGAGTGGAGTAAGTCAAGGAAGAACTGGATAAACTACCAGCAGGTCATCATTAGCCTTGGCAGAGAGTGCAGATCTTGGGGCAATGGAAAAGCAGAGCTGGAGATTAATCAGTTGACAAGTGATCATGCGGGATGATGACACCATTGTGTACACTGATGGGTCAGTAGTGCATGTGAGAAATCAGTATGGGGCTTCTCTGCAAGAATAAAGGGCAGGGTCATCAATGAACAGAGTGGAGCCTACATGACAACAACCTCCAGCATGAGAATGGAGACAGAGGCAGTTACTGCAGTACTGAGTTCTGAAACTCCATCACCCAGGGCAGTTATATTGTCAGACTACAAAGCCATATTTCGGAAAGTTCAGAATGGATGGCTGCCACAGGAATGGAAAAAAAGCAATAAAATCCTCAAGTCTTGAAGAACTGGAGTGGATCTACTGTCCTGGTCATGCGTGAGTATGTGGCAATGAGAGAGCTGACAGACTGACCTCGAGAGCACCCATAGTGGGGGCACTGGACATGGATAAGGGAGAGATACTAAGGGCAATTAATGATCACCTGCTAGATAATGACACTGCAATAAATGAATTAACAAAGCTGAGACTGTTAGAGTTTGGCATCAAATGTGGGCCTTCAACAAACACATGCCAAGTCCTCCTGTCATGTGACATCATCTAAAGTTCTTTCCATGTTCTCCTCATTATTTTCACCTCTGTTTCCAGCTCTCTTCTCTTTGTGCTTCTTGGTCTACCTCTGCCTCTCTTGCCCTGTGGGTTCCAGAACAAGGACTGTCTTGTAATGCTATCAACAGGTTTCCTCAGTGTATGTCCTATACATCGCCATCATCTTCTTCTCATCTCTTGTTCCACTGGCACTTGTCTGGTTCTTGTCATCAGTTCCACATTGGTAACTTTGTCATACCATTTTAATCCTTCTATTCTGCACAAGCACCCATTTATAAAAGTCTGTAGCTTTTTGGTTGCTGTTGTTCTCCATATTTCAGAGCCATATAATAGTACTGACTTGACATCTGAGTTGAAGATTCTTAGTTTTGTGTTAGATCTGGTTTCTCTCGATCTCCATATATTTCCCAATGCAATGAAAGCTCCCCTTGCTTTTTGTATTCTTACCTTGATCTCACGGTCTGTCCCTCTAACTTTGTCTATATTGCTGCCAAGATATGTGTATGATTCTACATCTTGTATTGGTGTTTCTTCAAGTTCAACCCTGTTACCATTACCTGCATTTATTCTCATTATTTTTGTCTTTTCCCAGTGTATTTTCAAACCCAATTGCTGTGACCTCTCATCAAGTGTTTTCATTTTGTCCTGCATCTGAATACGGTTGTGGACAGAAGAGCCAAGTCATCAGCAAAATCTAGATCATCTAACTTTTTGTCAGAGTCCACTGGATTTAATTTCTGTTGTGTGTTGTCAATGTTCTCATAGCCCAGTCTATTGCTATTAAGAAAAGAAATGGAGACAAGAGGCATCCCTGTCGCACTCTCGTTCTTATCCCAATAAAAACAGCAATGTATTTGCTGGAGGTCTTTGCTCCTTAGGGAGCAAAATGGTACTAACTGATTGATAATATCATACATGATTATTTAAGTTTTTTTTTTTTAACATTTTGATTTCTGTACCACAGGCTCAATGACTGCTTTGTATTAAATGTTATATAGACATTTTATGTACACTTCCATAATAGCTTTGTATTAAATGTAATATAGACATTTTATGTACACTTCCATAATAGCTTTGTATTAAATATTATATAGACATTTTCATGTACACAGTCACAACAGCTTTGTATTAAATATTATATAGATATTTTCATGTATAGTTACAACAGCTTTGTATTAAATATTATATAACACCTATAAAAGAACTCGAAAAGATTACATGCCTCCAGCCAATGACAGATAGAAGAGACTGCAGGGCTCAACAACAGGCCGAAAAATTCAAAAGACTAACAGACCACCCAATGTGCCATAGAATAAATGCTCTTAGAAGGCAAAGACTCAAACGATGTAATTTTGTAGAATCAACCAAACCACAAATGAGAGCAGTATCCATAGATGAAATATCCACTGTTAAACCCATCTACACTGCACACAAGCTTCCAGTTTGGAAACAAAATCGTTTCCCTAAAATGATAGAAAACATTCCTGGAATTGAAAGTAAAAAGAGTCAAACTGCAACAGATAGAAAATCCATAGCGACAAAATACATAGAGAAACATTATCCACGCAACACCTGGACCCATGCATACACAGATGGATCAGCAACAAATGCAACAGAAAATGGAGGTGGGAGTGTCTTTCTGACCTTAAGCACTGGTGCAGAAAAAAGGCTGTCAGTGGCGACAGGACGATTCTCCAGCAACTTCAGAGCAGAGGCAGAGGCCTTGAAAACTGCAGCAGAGGTTATATTGACAGAAGAAACGGCAGAGAGACAAGTTGCTTTCTTTACTGATGCACAGTCAGTAATTGCAACGTTGAAAAGACAAAATAATACAGACCTGGATGATCTCAGAGTAGTGCTCCACAAACTTTGTCAACGATTCAAAAGTGTTGTGATCCAGTGGATCCCATCTCATTGTAACATCGCCGGCAATGAAGAGGCTGACAGAATGGCAAAAGAAGGTTCACATCTACCTCAGCCTGATGCAAGCATAACTTTTGAGGAGGCAAAGAGTTTTATCAGAATCAGTTACAGAAACAAATGGAATGTAGAACATCCAGGGCACACACAGAATGATGCTTACTACCAGCTCCACAGAAGAGAACAAGTGGTAATCTTCAGACACTGCACTGGCCACAACAGATTGAGATACCATCTATTCAACAAGCTAAAGATAGGAACTACCAATCAGTACAATTGTGGCACTTATAAAATGACTGCTGAACATCTGCTTCAAAGTTGCCCCTTATATGTGGTACAGAGAAAGTGCATATGGCCGACGCCAGCTCCTTTCGTGGAAAAGCTTTACGGGGATTCAAATAGCCTCAAACTGACTACTGCTTTCTTTGAGAACATTCAAGTGGACGTCTGAGAGTGTACGAAGAAGAAGAAGATATAGATATTTTCATGTACACAGTCATAACATGAATTTCAAATAAACAGTTGTTATTATCAATACCTTTCTCACCTCCAAAAGAGCTTAAGTGTTGTTTAATTTCTGGCATTTCCAAGTAGTTAGTATGCATTATCTCAACTTTAGTATAGCTGTTGACACAATCAGCCTGAAACAAATTTTGATCAAGTTAGGTTTATATGACACAATGCTACAAAAAAATATGTAGAGATGTATATTTCTGTAAACTCTTTCTCATTGTTTTCAAACATGAAAATTAGTTGCTTGAAATGTGTTGAAAAACACACAAACAAAACATAACTAACAAACAAGTATGCCAAACAAGGTTGTTTAACATCTTGATACAGTATGTCTAAATAATGTTATATCATCATCATTTGACTTTTCACATCTTATACATCATGGATCAATCAATACAGCTGGTCACCCTGTAGAAAGCCTGAACCAAGAAGTCACATGCCCCATACAGTGGTGGTTTCTGTAACAATTAGTTTTACTTGATGAGGTTGTAAGCCCCACTCACAATCTCATATTAGTCACCTTGTAGGAAGTCTGAACCAAGAATTCACATGCCCCATACAGTGGTGGTTTATGTAACAATTAGTTTTATTTGATGAGGTTGTAAGCCCCACTCACAATCTCATATTAGTCACCTTGTAGGAAGTCTGAACCAAGAATTCACATGCCCCATACAGTGGTGGTTTATGTAACAATTAGTTTTATTTGATGAGGTTGTAAGCCCCACTCACAATCTCATATTAGTCACCTTGTAGGAAGTCTGAACCAAGAATTCACATGCCCCATACAATGGTGGTTTCTGTAACAATTAGTTTTATTTGATGAGGTTGTAAGCCCCACTCACAATCTCATATTAGTCACCTTGTAGGAAGCCTGAACCAAGAATTCACATGCCCCATACAGTGGTGGTTTCTGTAACAATTAGTTTTACTTGATGAAGTTGTAAGCCCCACTCACAATCTCATATTAGTCACCTTGTAGGAAGTCTGAACCAAGAATTCACATGCCCCATACAGTGGTGGTTTCTGTAACAATTAGTTTTACTTGATGAGGTTGTAAGCCCCACTCACAATCTCATATTAGTCACCTTGTAGCAAGCCTGAACCAAGAATTCACATGCCCCATACAGTGGTGGTTTCTGTAACAATTAGTTTTACTTGATGAGGTTGTAAGCCCCACTCACAATCTCATATTAGTCACCTTGTAGCAAGCCTGAACCAAGAATTCACATGCCCCATACAGTGGTGGTTTCTGTAACAATTAGTTTTACTTGATGAGGTTGTAAGCCCCACTCACAATCTCATATTAGTCACCTTGTAGCAAGCCTGAACCAAGAATTCACATGCCCCATACAGTGGTGGTTTCTGTAACAATTAGTTTTACTTGATGAAGTTGTAAGCCCCACTCACAATCTCATATTAGTCACCTTGTAGCAAGCCTGAACCAAGAATTCACATGCCCCATACAGTGGTGGTTTCTGTAACAATTAGTTTTACTTGATGAGGTTGTAAGCCCCCACTCACAATCTCATATTAGTCACCTTGTGTGACATGTAGTAGTCCTATTCTTTCTTTGCCTCATCAGAGATCCCAGGGAACTAGAATGAACCAACTATAGACACAACATTCTACATCAACATTAACATCAGTGGGTCAAAGGTTTATAGTCATAGTAGATATAGATTGTCTGAGCAACAGTATATACCAGGGTTTTGGTCAGGAATAACTGGGAAATTTTGGTATGTCAAGTCCCAAGAAAAAAAACACTGACAGGACCAAGCCAATTTTAAAAACAAATTTTATTAATAAAAATTGTATACTTGAATAGATTTATGCAACATACATTTTTCCTAGCCTATTTACACTTGAATTTTGTTTTGGCACATGGGTGAATCATGTTAAAACAAGAAACAATTTGCTGTCAATTAAAGCAGTTCAGGTCAGTTTCGTTGGTTACAAAATTAGCGATGTTTCTTCAATGTTTCTGTTTTCTAATTTGATGGAGAAAAAAAAAAAAAAATAAAGATCTGAAGAACTATTTAGTTGATGAAATGCAGGAAGCTCTTCTAAAAAGAATCAAAGAATGAGGAGAGAAGAAAATTAATACCCTACGAGTGTACCTCCAAAACCCAGAGAGCATAAAGAGAAAAAAATGTTCCCTTTTAGTAAAAAACTATGCTATTTTTTTCACAGAAGAATTCCAGACTCTTTGGCAACATCTTGTCATCAACAACAATAGCAATCTTCTTCTTCTTTGTATACTCTAAGACGTCAACTTGAATATATCCAAATAATGCAGTGGTTAGCTTGACACTATTTCTATCTCCATTGAGCTTTTCCAGGAAAGGTACTAGTGATGGCTACATGTGCTTTCTCTGACATTGCCATGAAATGACTGTGCTCTTCATTTTATTGTGTTCTACCCATCTTTTCCTCTATATTGTGCCTTCCATTCATTTCTTCCTTACTGTCATGGCACTATTTCGCAGTGCATCTTTTGTACGAATAATCAGACTGGAAACACTGAGGTTGGCAACACTGGTACAACTAAACCGGCGAGTCGTGTGACTAAGGGAAACAAGGAAAATTTAGGCGCGAAGGTAGTCAGTGATAACCTAGCCTGTAGTCTAAGAAGGACAGAGATTTTTGCCTTCTGCCAGCGTTAGCTGGGAAGTCCATGTTTCAGACGTTTTGTTGGAAATGCTTGCCATTTTCCAGTTATATTGGATTATTAAGTTGTGATTCTAAGACACTGTAGTGTCTGGATTGGATTTGTTACAGGCCATTATAAATTGCCTAAGATTTGAGTATTTCTTTGTCACAGTTTTGCCGCTACTGGTGAGCGTTAGTCATGGCAGTTTGTCAGTGTAAATTATAATGTCAGGTATGTTACTGACAGTCTAAGTTGTTAAGGATTTCATTGTTATATCGTACATCATACGTTTGTTGGCAGCGTGAGGCCTTATTGTGTGTGCAAAGTTTTAAAGGGAAGTACCTGCAAAAGGTGTTGATTTTCGTATGTCAGCCATTGTGGTGTGGTCGTACTCCTAGGAAGCGAGCCCATTATTATTAGGATTATAGTTATTATAAATCCACAGCTAATATGGTTTTGACAACTGGGGAGCTCTAGTCTGATTCTTTAAAGGCTGTGGGCCTATATTTTCATTATAAAGGCTAGAATTTATTATGCACACGACTGATAGAAGGTGATAGTAGCGTTGTGTTCACACCTTCAGGTTTGACAGCATTCACGGTGTGTTTGTTTTGGCTAGTCAGTAGGCAGTGAACTGTTCTGGTCGGCTGGTTACCCGCTGGTGGTATGTGACCTAGACTGGAATTAGGGCACAGTGATAAGTGGGTGTTGTCAGTATAGATAATATTTGGCAGTTATTGTGTTCGAGGCTGTTCTGGAAAGTTGTGCTAGGGTGGTCAATTATTGTTAGAAGAAGTGTCACAAGTGTACAGAAAAGCTGCAGCTGGCATCTGGCATTACAGTTTGAGGTATTACAAGGTATACTTTGTAGCTTAGTGGTAGTGATCCAGTTGGAGTACCAGAGGTTAATGTGACAGGTGTTGTTAGGTGGTTCATATAAGATGTAGAGGAGATTCTTCTTCTTTGATCCTTAGCCACCGACCGTCAAAGCAGTCAGTGACCATTACGCCTGGTGGCGTCTTTTAGGGCAACAACAAATTGATTCCACTTTGCTCGGTCGGCACCACCCTTCATAGTGCCCCAACTCTGGTTCATTCTTTGCATCTCAGCCTCAACAGTCCTCCGCCAAGTTGTTTTTGGTCGGCCTCTCTTTCGTTTTCTTTCAGGGGTCCATAGCATAGCTGTTCTTGTGATGGCATCGGGGTCTCTTCTGAGGACATGGCCAACCCAGCTCCAGCGTCTGCCAGCTATGATGGTGTGCATGTCCTCTTGCTTGCTCCAAGTAAGCAGATCTTGGTTGGTGATGGTATTCGGTCAGAAGATTCGGAGAATTTCAGAGGAGATTAGTTTGGTTATATTTGTCGGTAATAGTTTGGCCCAAGTGACAGACTGTGTGTGTTGTCAGGAGGGAAGTATTCATCACTATTGGTTGATATAGTTTGGCCAGAGTGACAGACTGTGTGTGTCGTCAGGAGGGAAGAGTCCGTTACTATTGGTTGGTAATAAGTTGGCCTGAGTGACTGACTGTGTGTCTTCAGGAGGGAAGAGTCCGTTACTATTGGTTGGTAATAAGTTGGCCTGAGTGACTGACTGTGTGTCTTCAGGAGGGAAGATAGATTGTCAAGATTGGTGGATTTTAAGAGTGTCAATAGTGGCAGAGGTATCTCAAGATGTGGGGAACTCCTCTTGTCTGGACCATTGTGGGCATGTAGCCAACCTGCAGTAGTGCCATTGCTCATACTGCCCTACCTACCTGGGGAACATTTTATCCCTGCGTTCCTGCGAAGTTCTGTCGTGGCCATATCTGACCAAAGTGCCTTTCCAGTGGGAGCCTATCCATGCCCCTGTCATGGCTCTAGTTCCGCTTGAAGGGATGCCGGGTACTAAAGCCTACTGATCTGAGTGGTCCTGATATACTCTGTGCTGAAGACTGCTGGGTTCCTGAAGTGCCGTAGAGAAGTGATCTTGACTGGGATACTCAAGAAGTTTCTGAATGGTAGAGTGGGACACTGCTAAACATCTTGCAACATGACAAACAGATTGACCATCCTGAATCCATGCCATGGCTCGACCACGGTCTACAGTGCTGAGACTTCTCCTTGGTGGCATGGCTAATGCAGTGATCATTTCGACCATTTGTCTTACTGATTTTTTGCATACTAACGGTGAACACTCTTTACCGATGATCATTTTCCATGTGCATTCAAAATCAACTCACTTTTTCACCTTTTGAACTAGTGGGGCGTGTTGCAAAAACCACAAGTTTTTGCAGCAACAATGGCAATTTTCACGTGTGGGTTAAAGTGACCCAGTTTTTGGACATTTAAACAAAATTAACCTAGTGCACACAGAAATGTATACACATTTCTCTGAGCTCAGTTTTAATGACATTTTCACTTGTCTTTACAGTTTGCCAATCAATTATATAAACCTTGTCTAAACTGAATGGCGGCCCTTAACTTTTGTCCAGTAGTATATATGCATCACCATGCCAAAGGACATATTTGTTATTTTCTGGCACATAGATTTGTGAAGAAGTCTGGATGTATGAACAGTACTGTGGTTATACAGTCATTATTCGTGTTGTGGATAGTGCAGAGATAACTCAGTGAAGAACATTGTTTTTCATGTCAAGTGTGGAGTACTGTTTGTGCAGTGTTCATCAATCATCTTCTGTGTTTGAGGAGCTACGTGGACAAGCATCGCTGGATCGTCAGTTAAGTTACTGTTGTTATATCTGTGTATGATCTGTTGTATTTATGTTTTTCTTTTCAGTCCACCTGTTACAATTTATCGTACAGTCTGGTCTTCTAGAGTAGTGGGATAGTTCTGTCGGGGTCGTGTTAGGTTAGCAACAGCTTTGTTCTGTGCCTACGTCTGTTTCTTGAGGTTTGCTTATTGGTTTGTTGTTATAGGATAGCTCTTATAACACTAGTCAACAACCAAAATGTACCAGGAATGAAAATTCTGAAAACGAAAAATGACATTTTTAAAATAATGGTTGATAGTTTTCAAGATATATGTTAGTTGTGTGTTTTGTGCTGCAGTCAAGATGCGCCACACAACATATGCTGCAATCAGTGTGCAGTGTGGTTAATATGTTTATATTTTGTCCATGATTTGGAGAGAGCCCACACTGGACTTTTGCATTCCCTCCAGATTGGGAAAGGCATGAAGAAAAAATGGACTCAGAATTCCAACTGACATTCCCCTCTGGTCCGGTACCTGACCACATGGCGATGACCAAAATGTGCCAGAATCATTTTCAGTGCTTTCCACTGGAGTTGAAGAAGAGGGGACATTGTGGTCCTGAACCATTAACCTCAAGCGATCCAGATTTGAGCAAACTACATCCACTAAAACCACACTTAATAACTAAGGTGAACTGAATGATCTTGTAAGAATCTGAATTTACCGAAGAACAAGGTTTTGGGTGATTGCAACAGTAATCTCCTGGCAGAAGATGTTACAATTTCTGTGTATAGGTAACTGCCATTAAGCCACTTATTACATTCTTTTCAAAGAGGGTGGGACCTTTCTGCGTTGCCACAACATTTCTGTTTAGGCAGCCTGGAAGAGTGGAAGGCTTTTCATTGATTCATCCAAGACGAGTCTTAAAGCTGGTTGAATAATGGTAATTGTTACCGTCAATTCCGAGTTGGTCAAGCTTGAAAGAAACTTATGAAAACATTAAGCAGCTTTTGAAGTGTATAAACTACGATCATCATCATTGGTCACTTTGCGGTGACTTAAAAGTGGTCGCTATTTTGCTTGGACTACAGGGTTGATACACCAAGTACTGTTGCTTTCTCTGTGAGTGGTATAGCCGTGCACGAAGTGACCATTACATCAGAAGACATTGGCCAATCAGGCAGTCATTGCAGCCTGGCAGTAAGAACGTTGAGAACCCAGCACTTGTCGACACCAGCAAGATTTTGTTGCCACCCTTGCACATTAAGCTGGGTCTCATGAAAAACTTTGTCAAGGCAATGGAGAAAACAGATGAGGCTTTCAAGTACCTCATCAGAAAATTTCCAAGACTGAGTGAAGCTAAAATAAGAGAGGGAGTATTTGTTGGTCCGCAAATTCGAAAACTTCTTCATGATGACGAGTTTCTTTGCATGTAGCATGGCAAGGAAAAAGCAGCATGGCTAGCATTTAAGTTAGTGGTGGACAATTTTCTTGGAAACAACAGATCTGATAATTACAATGAAATTGTAGAAAATCTCCTTCTGAAGTATAAGAGTCTTGGACTGCAAACATGTCTTTGAAAATTCATTTTCTGTATTCTCATCTGGATTTTTTACAAACTGTGGATCGGTCAGTGATGAGCATGGTGAATGATTTCACCAGGACATTGATGCTATGGAGACAAGAGGTATCAAGGCAATTGGAGCCCTTCAATGCTTGCTGATTACTGTTTGACTGTGACAAGAGAAACACCAGCTCATCGATTGACTACAAGAAGCAAGCAAAGAGAGCCCAAACAGCGGAC
Organism: Oreohelix idahoensis; assembly: GCA_024509875.1. Lineage (NCBI taxonomy): Eukaryota > Metazoa > Mollusca > Gastropoda > Stylommatophora > Oreohelicidae > Oreohelix > Oreohelix idahoensis. The sequence continues at coordinate 152,353 of JAMPIV010000850.1, read as the reverse complement.
TGAATAATGACGGAATGGGTTCAAAAGTGCTCTTTTTACAAACATGATATGTGAACTTTAAATAATGTTTTTATTTTTCTATCATTTTATGTTGAAAATATCAATTAATTGATACGTAACCACAATGCTAAAGTAGAAAGACTAGGCTGTTCACTCAGAGAATTAAAACAAGCATACATTATTTGTATTACTTGTAAATTCATCATGAGCCAATTGGGGGAATTTCAGATATTTGACATGTCAAAATCAATATAGCTTAATTTCTGGTACTAACTTTTGAAAATTTGTTGATAGGGGTGAAATCAGGGTTCAAGCAAATTTCTTTCAAGGTTTTCCAGGTTTTTCCTGGTCCAGCCAAGGATGGGAAAACTCTAATATTTTTTCCTCATCTAATTTTCTCAAGATATAATTATCACTTTGCTGAATCACAAAATCGGAGTGTCTCCCATTACCAAGGGTCGTTTGCAGATTTCTTTAAAAAGAACTTTTTTTTTTTTTTTTATTCATAAAAAGATTGAAAAAAAACACATCTTTTCCAAGTTTTTAGTGAATTTGTTCAACATCAGTGCAATAAAATGTTAGTGACTATGGATGGTAAAGAATAAACCAGCTTGATTGACGTATTGATTTAACGATTAACAACGTATATCAATCATAAAAGGCTAATAAAATTGGAATAAAATTGTTTAAAAAAAAACTGTATTTTTCGTGTTTGTCTTTTTTGAATGTATTCTGCGTGTGGCATCTGACAAATGAGCGTTTTGTAAATGTTTTTGAGTAGTTAAGTACCTCTAGTTGGAGTCTGAGCTGCTTTTTTCATTAACTGGGGTTGAAGTTGTAGCTGTAGGCCTCTGCAAGAGTCTTTTGTCAACGATCCACGTTGATAATCCTTTGACTGTGTGGTATAACTTGAAGCAGGGTATCAGGCATAGAGGTACATTGCAATCTGGCAGTACATGCAAGTCTGGCTTCTGTTCCCTGCAGCCTTACAACACTTTACAGTCTGGTTTTTACCTTGCCCTTTCAAGTGGTGCTCAGTAAGTCATGTTGTTTTGTAGGTGTCCACATTGCGTCGAAGAATAGCAGGTTCAATTTTTTTTTTTTGGTACGCCCGCTAATACTCGAGGCGAAAATTGCTAGGTTATTATTAATGTCTAACCTGACATTGATTTTATGTGACCCTTTTTTCTTGTACAGAGACAGGTGTCCCTCGCCATTCAGGCAGATACTCGCCGATTTCGGAGGTACCCATTAGAGCTGGGTCGGCTCAGGAGCCGCCAATCCCTGGTCGACGACACTCCTTCAAATGTCCTCGCCAGGTCTCGAGTTAATCCAGTCCAAATCCCGGTCGACGAAAAATCCTCAAACGCCGTTGCCCGGGTTTGATCCTGGATCACCCGGTCGCCAGAGCGGTGTGGTAACCACTACGGTGGCGCGGCTCCTAGCAGGTTCAATAAGAGTCATACTGACATCCTGATCTTCACTTTGATCTTTTTTTGTAGAGTTGGCAGTGTTGTAGGTTATGTGCCCATTGTGCAGTTTCAACTAAGAAATAATATAAAAATAGGATCTGTGTGGGTAGGGGTAGCTTGCAACCATTGGCTGAAAGTTTCCACACATACTTTTGCTGTATTTTTCTGCAGTGGCTTCTGAGTTTTGTCTGCCCTAAATAATTTGTCTTTCTAACTGTCTTGTTTATATTATCATTGGAGTAACAGTGGATATAAGGTTAATCTTTTCGTTTATCATGCCAGATGACTGTCGGCATGCCTTATCTTCTGTCGCACAAAAACACAGGAGATTTGTCTTTTTCAATTTGAGTTGTTTTTTCTTCAGTGGGAAAATGCTTCCTATTTTCCGCTGATGTTCGAAATGCACCAATCTGAATTTCAGGTCTTGAAATAAAGCTGAAGGCTGAATCAAAAAAACTATCACAGAAAGAGAATATGTCCCTTGCATATGAAATTTGATTAAAACTATGGTGACTTTTCACTGGAAAAAAAAAAAAAAAGCAAAATGAGTCCAAATAATCTCAGTCTCAAGGTTTTTTTCCTTGGTTCACAAATAATGTCACATCTGTAGGTCTCTAGTTGTGTTAGGAAAAAAAAAAAAAAAAGGAACACAAATAACTTATTTAGGCTATACCAAATTCAAAATTTGTCTAAACCACCATACTGATAGTCAAACAATATTTAACTTAGAACAAAAGGTAATATATATAGTAATTGGGGTAGGAGGGTAATACTTATGATAAGTGATTTCTTCTATTAAATATCTAACTGGGAGGTCCCCCCCACTTATCATAAGTTAAAGAACCCCCCCCCCCCCCCCCCCCCCCCCCGCCCCAGCCCCCCCCCAATCATCTTTACTATTTTTTTGTTGGGTTTTGTTTGTTTGTTTAGATTTTTATTTAAATGTTTAATTAATTTTTTTTTTTTTTTAAAGGGTTTTAAATAACATAGGCCTATCCACAAAAAATTGCTGATTTTCATTTATCCTAATTACCGTGATTTGACAGATGTGATGCCACTTTCGTGTATCGGCGGTTATTCATGTTATTGAAATTGAAAAACATGTAGGCCTAGGCTTATCCTAATTAGCCTATAACCCTTCAGAGGTAGAACGGGGATAAGTCTTTTCATCATAAATATAATAAAAAAAGCATTTCAAAATATATTTATTTCCAAAAAAATGTGGTGTGAAATGAACAGTGGGACATGGTAGATAACAGGGTAGGCTATAGGATATGGAATCACACAATTTCTATTCCTGACCATCATAAACTGTGTCAAATATATTTCCCGTATGCAGAGGTAAAACATAAATTTCGGTTCAAACGCTTGCTTAGGCTAATTTTGGCCATGGTTATAAAAAAGTTAAACTGTAAATAGGTCTACATTGTAAATACAGACGCAAGTACATAGGTCTATCTATAAACTGGACTTATTTAAATAGGTTTTATAAATGAGATAAACGAATTTATTACTTACGACGAGTGCTAAAAATAAATCTGCGTTTACGTCGTTAACGCAAAGCGCCAAAAACTTCTGGAAATGAATTTAATGCGCAAAGGGAAGTAAAAATTTTACGGTAACTTTGCGCAAAGGGAAGTAAAAATTGTACGGTAACTTTACAATTTTTACTTCCCTTTGCGCATTTCCAGAAGTTTTCGGCGGTTTCGTTTTCGGCGCTTTGCGTTAATGGCATAAACGCTGATTTATTTTTAGACTTGTCGCGTCTGTTATTGCGAAAAATACCATCAATAACCAAAAAATGGACACAAAGTAACGAACTTTCGATTTCGTATTATTTTTCAAGGTCCGATGCGGAAAATTCAAGGCTTATAGCCATTTTTCCAGGCTTTTCAAGGCCTGGAATTTTTTTTTTTCGTTTTCCAGGTTTTTCAAGGTTTTTCCAGGTCGCTACGAACCCTGTATAATGTCACTGTTAAGTGTAGTTGTTGTTTAGTCTGCTGTGTTTAATGTTATATTTGTGAGTTCAAGGGTGGATGGGTAGCGAGTTTAATTCTTTCTTTTCTTACTTGTGAGAAAAGATCAGATCAGACTGATTCCTTTCTAGGGTGTGGCTGTGTATGTTTAGTGGTGGAGTAAGGCAGAAGTGTTTCCTGTGACTGCCCTACTTAACATTCCAAGCTCTGTTTTTGTTAGGTGTACCGGTGTGGTTTGTATTTACATTGTCTTGTACATTCAGTAATTCTTCTGTTGTGTTTAAGTGGTGTGATCTCATTCCTTCTTGCTATCTTGTAAATACGTTAACAACCATGGCAAAATCAGTCAGGCGATGCAGACAGGCACCAAGAGCAGAAGGACGATAGGTCCTCCCGTCCCTATGTCCCATGCAGAGGGAATTACGAGAACTTCTGATCTCATAGGAATGGTCGGTTGAATTGGCACAACTGACAATGGAAAAGTGATAGCGACGGAGGAGGGCACCAAACGCAAAAGCAGGTATACTTCGAGGAGTCTCGTGACGAAGATCGGTTTTGGTATAATACAAAATATTCCAAGCAGAGGAGTGGTTCCTCAGAGAGTCGATCTTCCAACTCCAATGTGTGGTCTTCACCAGCTAAAAGCCCCATCAAGAGTCCACACGATGAGTCAAAAAAGGAGCACATGTGTTCCAATTGTGGTTGCAATAATCATTATGCTGAAAGGTGTCCTACCAAATTGTACATGTGAATTCGGTGGTTGTGTTGGACACAGTCAACAGTGATGACTGTGTGGGGTGTTGACTTCTATTTAGTCCAAACGAGAATATAGTGTTACACTGCGGGCATGCAGTACCATGTCTGTCGTCGGTCGATGAGACTGGCAGGGTGGCTCTCCACAAAGGTGTGGTGAAGAAACCAGTCTTGGTGTTGAGGGACACTGTGTGCATAACAGTTGGGGTACGTCGTTCCCACCTCACAGGCAGAACTGTTTGGGGGCAAAGTTGAGTCTTACCCCAGGCATGTATTAATGTGGACACCCTGTTCATAACAGGTAGAGTGAATGCGTTTGTCCTAGAGAACCCAATTGCCGATTTGATCGTCGGCAATGTACGGGGAGTGCATAATGCCATGGGAGAGGCTGGAGCAGTCGCTCAGCAACTCCAAAGTCCCGAGGCAGACAATCAGGTGGTTGAGGTATCACCACCTGAGAAGAAAGGACAGCTGGGACAGGGTTCGTGGCAGGCATCCAATGGTACTTAGAGTATGGTGCTGAAGTGTGGGAGAGTAACCATGAAAGCATATCTGAGGGCCTGAGAGCGAGTAACCACGTGTTATGGGTTCGCAACGTTCCCCTAAGTGCTAGTTGGTGCACACTTAAACGAGTGTTTAATGAAGTCACACCAGTAAAGTTCGTGGAGGTATTGTCATTATGGGACAATACCAAAGTTGCACGAGTGACTTTTGTGAACAGGTGGGGTGTGCGTGATTCAGTCAGGTGGAAGCACATGTCGTTGCTTCATAACCACCTGCTGATAGTCCAGCAATAGTTAATGATAGGTTGCGGGTTTGCATTCAGTTAGGGTGTTTCGGTTAATGCGAACCGAACTGTAGAGTCTGACCCACGCCACCAGTACTATTCTGATAAATATAAGTGGGTCGGTACAGCTTGATAATGTAGTGAGGAGAAGTGAGGAGAGGTGTTTACATGTGATAGTGGGTAGCAATTAATTGCAACCACGTTAGAAGTGTTTTGTAAACTTTAAAGATCATGTTTATGCTATACTATGTTGTGCTTTGTAATTTATGTATTATGGCACCATAAAGGTAATTAACTATAGAATTGAATTTACTTTATGCTTGAATTTTGCTAAATGGACTGGTTGTACTAGTTAGTGATTAGAGTTTCATGTATACCTATGTAATAGTTATTATGAATGTACCATGCACTGTGTTTTGGGTGACCAGGGGAGGCCAGTCGTTGTTATTTTTCACGACTACCAGAACCTTGGATAACCTGCGTCATACTCATGTTGTGTTTTGTGGATGGTTGGAGAATGCAGGAACGACAATGGTGGTGGAAAACTATGGCATTCTCTAGTCAGATGAGGAGATGCTGTAATGGCATGTGGGCATCCACACTCCAAAGGGGGTCGGGCGAACCTACCTGCGATGGAAGAAAACGTTTTCTCTCTTAAAGGGGGGAGGGGGGGGGGTGGAGAAGAGGGGGGGGGAAGAGGGGGGGGGAGAAGGTTTGGGGGAGAGGGGGGGGGGGGGGGGCTCATGGCGCTATTTCGCAGTGCATCTTTTGTAGAATAATCAGACTGGAAACACTGAGGTTGGCAACACTGGTACAACTAAACCGGCGAGTCATATGGCTAAGGGAAACGCGGAAACATTAGGCGCGAAGGTAGTCAGTGATAACCTAGCCTGTAGTCCAAGAAGGACGGAAAGATTTTTGCCTTCTGCCAGCATTAGCTTTGAAGTCCATGTTTCAGACGTTTTGTTAGAAATGCTTGTCATTTTCCAGTTATATTGGATTATTAAGTTGTCTGGATTGGATTTGTTACAGGCCGTTATATGTTGGCTAAGATTTGAGTATTTCTTTGTCACAGTTTTGCCACTCCTGGTGAGCGTTGGTCATGGCAGTTTATCAGTGTAAATCATACTGTCAGGTATGTTACTGACAGTCTAAGTTGTTAAGGCATTTCATTGTTATATCATACGTTTGTTGGCCGTGTGAGGCCTTATTGTGTGTGCAAAGTATTAAAGGGAAGTACCTGCAGAAGGTGTTGATTTTTGTATGTCAGCCATTGTGGTGTGGCCGTACTCCTAGGGAGCGAGCCCATTATTATTAGGATTATATTTATTTTAATCCACAGCTAATATGGTTTTGAGACTTACCCATACTTTCTATCATACTGGAACACATGACTCAGGTTTTGCCTTGTTATTTGCGCATGATCTATCATGAGTAGAGATAACATTAACAACCCAGCTGGAAGCATTAAGATAAATTAATATGAAACAAACATAAAGGCATGTTATCAGGCACTCAAAATAGAGAAGTAGAACACTTTAGTTAGATAAAGAAATAAAAAAGTAGATAAGGAAATAAAGAAGTAGAAAGATAACTCTGCCCTACCTTGTTAAAAACAAATGGAGGCATGAATGTACTTGCTCATGATGCCAGGACCAAAGAAAAGTAGGATTCTAAGAAAAGGGACAGGACCAAGTATTGAGGATCTTCTGAAATTAACCAGAAAGAAAACTTTATAACACTGGAAACTACAAAGTCTTTGGAAACTATTTACACAATAATAGTGGGATTAGAAATTATATCATAGTGGGATTAGAAATTATATCAATACCCTAACTGCCCATACACCAGCCCCATAACCTGTGGCCCGACATTATTTGGAAGTCTTGCTATGCCAGATGCCTCTAAATTATAAACCAACATGGGGTGAGTTGTACATCTTATCATTTTATATTTGACGTGTTTAACTTGCAGGTGGTTGTATAATTCATATGAGGCTGGCAACCTCTGCATATTAAAATGATAGAATCATGTACCACCAAAGCAAGCACTGGTGACTGCTTCATGCTGGTTCTCTCACAGGAAACCAAAAGGTGAGGTAGTACCAGGCCCCAAATGGAGCATTGAGTGGATGATGATGACATAATGGTGTACATATTAATTATATTAACCTTTTAGTAAGTTTAAATGTATATTTAAACATGCGTAAACCAGGCAAAAGTCGTTTTCACTGTCCAATTACAGTTTTCAACAAATTAATTGAGAGTAATGATGATTTTCATCCAGTCCACTGGATTTATGATTTATGCTCAGGGAGGGCAAAATTACTTAGAAAAAAGGAGCACAGGAAGTGCCAGCGGGAAGGTGCCTGACTAGTGTCAGGAAACCAATACTTAGCAGAGACATTTGTTTCTTCTAAAGTTTGTGGTGCAAGCTGGGGATACCAGTGTGTGGTACCAGCTTGATATGAGTCTGTGGATCAAGAGATTGTGTTCTATGTTAGATGCCAGCATTTGACGGGTTGTGAAGATCCTTGCACTAACGTTTGGCGTGGTTACCCCTGCAACTACGAATGGGATGTGCCCTCACCACAGAAGTCGATAATTGACTGAGCAGACAGAAAACCAGTTTTAGCATCAGGCCAGTTAAGTTATTTCAACCAGGCCATAGTAATAATAATTCTTACCACCACATCAAACCACCTTAATCATTTTTCTGTGAAAAAAATCTACATTTTTGAAAACAACAATAATTGATTATTAAATTTGTTATATGTATTTAAAAATTAATAGTTGATTTAAGTATTACAGAAAGAAGTGCAGACGTATGAATCATTTATCTTAAATACAAGGGCTATTCCAAAATCAACCTGGCTGGTAAAAATAAACTGGTTGCCATAGCGACATATCGCATTGCCTGCAGCAATCAGTATTGTGTTATCTCGCTACACAAACCCACAGTCCGAATTGTTCAGTTGTTCGCTGCAGAGATTCATCATCAATTGCATCATGTTTACGGTGATAACATTATGAGTGACAGTTCTGTGAGAGATTGGTGCAGGAAATTCAGGGATGGGTGCACCCAGATGTGCATGATGAGGGGGGACAAGGACAACACTCAATTGGGACTGATGAACTTGTACAAAAAATTGACCAAGTCCTGGGTGAACAACGTTGTTTCACAATTTCAGATCTTTCTGCTGAATTTCCTCAAATTTCGAATACTAGTCTGTTTTCAATTATCACAGAGAGATTGGGTTACCACAAGTTCTGTGCATGGTGGGTACCAAAACAACTGACTGACGTCCAAAAAGCTCAAAGAATGGGCTCATCTTTGACGTTTTTTTTTTTGCGCTATCTGGAAGGGGGGTACAAATGTCTCAACAGAATTATGACTGAGGACGAGACATGGATTCAGTTCATGAATGCAGAGACGAAGGAACAGTCTAAACAGTGGATGCACACTCATTCTCCAAACAAGCCCAAGAAATACAAACATTTTCACACCAAATAATGATGGCTACAGTGTTCGGGGACTGCAAGGGATTTTTGTTGATGTAATTCATGGCACCAGGGACCACATTAACATCAGAAGTTTATTGTGAAATGCTGAAGAAGCTTCACAAGTTGATAAAAAACAAAAGGTATGGAATGCTCACCAAGGGCGTCATTCTCCTGCATGACAACACGTGGCCCAACACTGCAGCTCGCACAAAGGCTTTATTCGAGCAGTTCAACGGGGAGATTTTCAACCATCCTTTTTCAACCCTTACAGCCCGGACTTGGTGCCAAGCGATTACCATCTATTCAGCATGATGAAGGTCTGGCTGGCTACCTAGTGCTTCAAAACCAATGAGGAGCTCATGGATGGAGTCAACAACTGGCTGGGTACCCTGGCGGCACCGTTCCTTGATGAGGGATTGCAAAAGCTGGTCCACGGTATGACAAGTACCTGAATTTGGGTGGCGACTATGTGGAAAAGTAATGCAGTTACGTATGTTAATGTATGTTTTGTATGTAATAAGATTTTTATCTCTATTTTTGATTCTTTGTACCAGCCAATCAGAGGTTGATTTAGGAATAGCCCTCGTATATATTCAACAGAGCTACTTCAGTAATATTTTACTGAATAAATCAATTTGGGGTTCAGAAATGAGCAAATATATCTTGATCTTCATAGAAGGGGCAGGCAGATACAAAGTTCATGACAGCCTTGATATATTCATTGTTGTGCTTGATTTATGAAATATCCTATGAAGATCCCTAAAAAAGAAGCATCATCCTTCTATTTACAACTCTGACAAGAGTAATCTTGAGTGAAAATAGAAACCTTTAAAGACCCTCATTGTATACTCTAAATTTCAGCCACTGTTGGACTATCACTGCAGAGCAGTGGATGCAATGCCATGACATTCTTACTTAATCAAAGGTGATAAATAGGAAGACAGAAATTAATACAATGATATTGTATCAAAAGAACCGGTAAAAGAAGAACAAAACCCGGAAATTAACAAAATGAATCAAAGTAATCAGAAAATACAAGTGAATTTTTTATTTCAACCCTAAAGAAAGAATTTCAAATACTTGAAGCTATCAAGAAGCACACTGCTAATTTGAATGTCCTTTTTGAAGCAAAACTAACCATAAAACCTCCATGTCTTAGGATTTCAGCTGGTGATCGCTGCGGAGATACAGGCAGCTTTGACATAGCTTGCAGTTCTTCTCAGGGCTTTACTTTGCTAGCAGATAAATATAATTAGTCCTTCTCAGGGCTTTACTTTGCTAGCAGATAAATATAATTAGTCCTTCTCAGGGCTTTACTTTGCTAGCAGATAGATAGGATAGCATGGCGCTCTCTCTGGCAAACCTCAACCCCCCAGGGTAGAAGAGGAATGATTAAGTAAGTAAATTTTTGTTGAATGAAATCAAGATCATTGCACTCTGGACAAACCCATAGGTGCTCAGTCTTCCTCAGTATATGTCGAAGAATGTGAATGCTAACTGCTCGCTAGCTGCATACATGATGGAAGCATTCTCTCCTACGTCCATCTCTGCTATCCTTACCTTTGATGCCAAACTCCAGCAGTCTTAACCTTGATGATTTGTCTATTTCAGTGTCATTCTCTAACAGGCATGGGGTCGGGGTAGTTAAGAGGTATGGCATCCACCTCATAGTCGAGAGTTACAGGGTTCGAATCCCAGTTGAGAGATTATAATTTATGGGAATTTTTTTTTCAGAACCAGTGGTCCTAATTATATCACACTCCCCCCTGGTCTTATGGGTAGTGAGATCGGGTGCCTCGCCTTCTTGGAAATGGGTAAAGAAAATAGGAGACTCCATGTGCAAGTTGCGCACATTAAAAATCCCACTGCAGTTGGAAAATTGTACAGAGTAGGCCATAAAGCAGCCGCCCTGACAAAATTTAAAAATTAGGAAACCTACCCACCACAACAAAATATTTATAGAATGTGTGATTCCCATACAGTATATACATACATTGGGATTCTTGCCTGTGCTATGGAGTTCGAGCACTGTGCTGAGATCCTCCTTGTGTGATCTAAGGGAGCAGATCAGAGCACTGATGGCATTGTATGTGTGCAGTCCTTAAAAAACCAAACCAAATCTCTAACAGGCGATCATTAATTGTTCTCAGTATCTCTCCCTTATCCATATCCAGTGTCCTCACTATGGGTGCTCTTGATGCTAGTCTGTCAGCTCTCTCATTACCCCATACCCCTGCATGTTCCTGCAGATTTGAAGCTTCCATGAATGTTTTCTATTTATACCACAGCCAACCAGTTTGAACCTCTCAAAGCATGGACTGAGAATCTGACATGATTGCCTTTGTTAATGAAGTTTCAGTTAGCCACCTTAACTCTTAGTATACGAGCGGCCTTTTAGAAAGGCCGATGATCGATCCCTGTCAATAGTGAAAATGTATAGGTGAATGCATGTTTAAAACCACTGAACAATTTAGTTACGTGCATGATATAGGGGTTTCATTTCTTCACATTTTGATATATAACACTTTATGTTATCTTTATAAATAAATTATTTAGTGCAGATCGATCATCGGCCTTTCTAAAAGGCCGCTCGTATACTAAGAGTTAAGGGGTTGAACTACAGTGAAAACTAACTTTTGTTCTAATAATATTTTCAAACTTTTTATGTGCTCAATAGACACAGTGTATGTCCATGAACCAAATTCTACAGATTATTTTGTTAAAAAACATGTGGTTACCATGGTAACCAAATAAAACATCCGCCATATTGGATTTTCACCACTTTTCGAGAGCTAAAAACTTATGTTTCCCATTGACCAAACTTTACCAAATTGCACACACATGTTGTGACTGACAATTAAAACAATTTGTCAGGGGCTTTTTTTGATAAGTTTAAAATTATATTTTTAATGATTTTTTTAAAAAATACACTATATTTGTATGAAAAACAATGAAAAAAAAATATTTAAAAAAATATATCAAAGCAAATTACCAAAATATCAAAAAAAGCCCCTGTCAATTTAAAGGTATATATGTGTCCTACATGCATGCCAAATTTCAGACTGATCTATTAGATAGTTTGTAAAAAATAACATTTTTTGTTAATAAAATGTTAGTTTTGAGAAAAGTGCATTTTAGTCTCCGAATGATTGTCTTGTCCAATATACTCCATTCTGGGGTGCTGAATGTGTTTAAAATTGTCCAGCACTATATGTTGCACCTCCTTCAGCTTCCTGCAGCTGCTCCTATTGCCTTTATCTTGCCTAATTTTTCTTCTTTCCTTCTACATGGTAACCAAAAAAAAAACAACCGCCATATTGGGTTTTTCACCAATTTTCAAGAGCAAAAATCTTATGTTTACCATTGACCACACTTTATCAAATTGCACACACATGTTGTGACTGACAATTAAAACAATTTGTCAGGGCTTTTTTTGATAAGTTTAAAATTATATTTTTAATGATTTTTAAAAAAAATACACTATATTTGTATGAAAAACAATGAAAAAAAATTATTTAAAAAAATATATCAAAGCAAATTACCAAAATATCAAAAAAGCCCCTGTCAATTTAAAGGTATATATGTGTCCTACATGCATGCCAAATTTCAGACTGATCTATTAGATAGTTTGTAAAGAATAACATTTCTCTCTCTCCTCTTCTCTCCCTCTCTATCTACATCCATGTTTCCTTATTACATTTGCCACAGGCATCTGAGATAAAGCATGATACCTATAGCTCCAGCGATAATTCTGGTTTGTTTCATAATTCATGTTTTATTTGCAAGATGTGGTGGAGATATCTAGTCACCCTGGTAGAGCCACAATGCCAGGGAAGATACAAGGGATGTTCTGTAGGAAGCCCATGTGCCTGGTGCCACCCTGCTCACAACCCCAGACAGCCAATGTGCAAAACAACTTTCCCAGTAGCCATCCAGTCTCTCAGCACATTAGATCACCTTAGGCTTTGTGTCATTAACTAATGACTATGATTGAAAATGCTTTAACTCAAGTCATACCATGCTTACTACAATTCTAGATCAGCACTGTGAAAAACTGAATATCAATAGGTACCACAAACTGATTTTTCATTTTGTTTTTACAGTGACTTTGTTTATAGATCTTAATTGATCTCCTTAAGCCATGAAATTTCCTTGTAAAATTTTAAAAATCGGACATCAAACAACCGAGTTACAGCATTTCAAAATTGTGTGGAATTACAAAATTTTTCAAACATCTTCGCACCGAACAAATTGCCCGACTTTGTACAATCATAACTACAGCCAACAAACACTTACCAAGTCAATAATGCTTTTTGTACAAAGTCATACAAGTCCTTATTGCAGAAAAGAAACATGGGAAGTACAACAAATCAATTAAATGAATTATAGTCCATCAAAATTGACAAAAAATACAATTTCAAGTCTCATTGTTGTGCTCGCAAAGTGCAAATATGCATTTTCATGCACTCATAAATAAAAAACTACACACAGGAAAGCTATAAGATTTATTGAGCTTAAAGAGAGCATTATATCCTTGATGCTTAATTTTTTTGAGCCACATGAAATACTGAATACTATAAAACTGCATTACGTGAAAATGGATCAAAGGCTAAATTTGCAGTTCGGAAGAAAAATCTCATGAAATTCCAAATGTTGTCATAAAATCATGAATATTGCAGCTATAGAGCTGAAAACTTCCATATTTATGTAATTTGAGTTGTACAATTCAAATTGATGGTTATTTTCTTGATTGAAACAACCTTTACTGCTTAAAATTGGATTTTTATAAACAAAGAAACTTTACATATTAGTCCGTGTCCAACTCACTGTCACTTGAGGTCAGCTGCATCAAAAGATAATTGTATGTTCAGAAAGTCCTCAAGTGAATCTCCTCTCAGGGCACTGGCTTGTTGTACTGACATCTGGCACCTGTACTGTAGCTGTCCTTTACTCACATTCTGTTCGGATAGCACAGAGAAACCAAGAGGTCACCTGAGAGAAATTCGTTGGGAGGGACGGAAAGAGGACAAATTGCATGATTGTGTTATTTTATTAATACAAAAAATGTCGGCCAAATTATTTTTTTCTTTCCCTTTGTTAATCATTAAGCATTTATTGCGGCATTAATTTTTACTGCATTTACCATTTAAATCATTATATTAATTATACAGTAGATTGTAAGTCTCTCTTTTACATGGATTATGTCATTTGTCTTTTATGTTTGTAATTGTAAAATAAACTCAAAACCTGTAGAGGCTTCTAGGAAAGCTTCAACTACATAGTAGCCTAATGATTTTTAACATCAGAGAATGAGAGGAAATAATATGATATATAAACTTTACACAACAAGACGTACTAGCTCCCATGTTGCATTTTCCTAGTCCTCCAGAAGACAGAACTGTGCCAATAGATTTGTCACAGTAGAAATCGGTGGCAGAGCTTGACGTCTGCCTCTTCCCGTCACTGAAAAATGTGCATCATAACGATCGTCCCCTGAAATAATTGAGAAAAAAAAGGTCAATTAAGCGAGAGAGGCAATTTAAAAAAAAAAAATTAACGATCACAAATGTGTAGCAAGCTAAATTCTAAACATGACCTTTGACATCCATCACGTTATCAAAACGAGGTCAGCGGTTTTACAAACTGTTACTAAGCGTTAGACCTTAATTCTGATACCGAATGTTTAGAAAATGGTGATGGTCCGATAAAACAACCAAATAGCTACATTAACAACAATACCCCACCCCCAAAATTGCTTAAAAAACGAAAAACGTTCTGTCTAAATGTGTGAATCGAGCTGCCACATTTGGCTGTTCTTTTACTAATACATCCACCCTCCGTCACTTGCCGTTCTATATTGCAAATAAACAAAATATGTCTGAAATGAATAGAAATAAAACCAAAATTCAAAACTTACTCAAAACACATATTTCGTCGACTTCCATTGGTGAAACTTTCAATTCAGCGCCTGAGTCATTTCGTGCTGTGTTTCGTACAGCCGGCCCGTCGTGTCCGGGTTTGTCAATTGGAACAGCCGCCATTGCGCGTTTCCGTGCCGAGAAAGATCGGAGGTGTACTCTTTTAACGTTCATTCGCTTTTTGCTCAAATAACGATGGTGTTTAAAATTTTGATACGGTTTTAGCAGAATGGTTGCTCGTTTGTTTGATGTAACACAAGTGTAGGTAGGCCTCCCAGATGTGTATTAAAATTCAAACTTTCTCATTCACTTCGAATTTACGATATCTTCCTATACAAAATCTGTACCTTGTGTTACATGTGCGTAAACCTCAGTTTCCGCTCTTCTCAATGGTGAAAACCGTATTAGTGTAGCATTTTTGAGGACATAGCGTGGACGCTATGAATGAGGTGGGGGTCCTTTCAAGGAATTTCGCTTTCGTGAGCGCCGGTCAGCCAGCGCACGGTAAAAGCGGTTTCGTGGTGTTTTTGTTTTTTTGTCTCACTCAATTTCAATGACATGCAGAAAGTTATAATTGACATATTATGAAAGAAGAAAGATCAAGGAACCAGAAGATATAATTTTTATTTAGAAAAGGCAAATTAATTACTAGGCAGAGCGAGGTTGAAAAGGGCCCAAACTGGGCCTCGCTTGCGCGTTACAGAATTTTCCGACCGCCGCGCAAGAGGCAGTTTGTGATACCTAATATCAATACATAAGTAAGTAAGAATACAAAGTTATCCAAATGTTAAGAATAAAAGAAATGTTATTATAAATTTTAAAACGTCTACTATCTTGTTGATTCTAGTATATTTTGGACTTACACATATTTATGATTAAATCAATGTTTTTTTAAATAATAAAATGTATAAATATCCTACCTCAATATTAGTATCAGGGATGGCAGGTTGATATTTATGACAGTCTCCATTAGTTTCCTGTTTACACTCCTCACAACCTGGATATATAATATATATATATATATATATATGAGTGTGTGTGTGCATGTAAATGTGCATACATACACATGGGAAAAAAGGTGAAGTTGAAAAGAAGTGTACATATCTCCAGAAGGCTTCAAATAAAACAAGTCTGGACTGAGTGTTATTTATTCACGATTCATTCAGAGAAAGAAAGGGAGAGAGATATCTGTACATGTGGTTGCTATCATAATTACAACCACTAATAACCCTAGACTTAAGTCACCCTTACTGGTGTAGCTACAAATGGAAAATGCATCAATTAATAATTACCTAGTTATTTAGCTTGTTTTTTCTTGTTGGAGCTTTGAACAACTTATATGTATGTCTTCTAGCTAGGTAGTAATCTGAAGCATACAGAAAAAAACACCAGTATGTTACTGGTGCCCAAAAGTGGAGTAAAGGTAAAGGATCCTGTTACACGCCCATTGAGGCATATTGGGAATATGGTGTTAGGCTCATATTTTCTAGACCGTCTGCACACTAGGGGTGATGTGGTCAGCATCACGCCGGCCACCTTAACCTTCCCAGAGTTGCTCTGGTACCCATTTGGGGCTGGGTCAACCCAGGAGCCGTTTGTGGCCTAAAAAAAATCCCTCATCTGGGGATCGAACCATAGACCACTGTGCTAGGAAGCCAGTGCACTAACCCTATGATATCGTGGCTCCTCGTAAGTGGTGTAATGCATAGTAACTCTTTTTCCTACCATGCATGTCATAGTATGTGACTAAGGAGGATTGGGCATGGGAGTGGTTCCTCCATCCTGTAAAGAAATGTTAAACCACAAAAGTGTCAGCAGACATGGACCCAAGACAGGAGAAAGTCCTCTCGTTGGAAGGCATATAATGCAACACAGAGAAAGCATAAAATAATCTGTTGCTCATTAACCTTCTTTCTTCTAGGACAGGGTTTCTTAACCAGGGTTCCACAGAACCTTAGCATTCAGCGAAAGGTTGCTAGGTGTTCCGCGAGAGAACGTGATCATTTTTTTTCTTCAAAATCTTGTATAAAACTGTGTCTTAGGATATATTATTATTCATATTCTTTAGGCCTATGGTTTTTAGTAGCTTTACTATACAACACTGTCAATACATTTTCATGCTGCAAATAACATTCTTAACTGCCAGGGGGGTGGTGGCTGGCAGACTTGTTCAGGCTGTGGATCAATGATTTCTCAGTAAGAAAGATGTTGGCGGTAGGACAGAGATGGCTGTGTACAACTCCACCTGTATTGATCTGTGGAGGTGAGTTGTGGGAAAAGGCTGCAGCCCACAAAGGCCAACTCCGGACTTCAGAGGTGAGGTGTCTGGGGAAGGTGGTTGAAGTAACAAGAAGAGACATGGTCTGCAACCAGACAATACAGCAAGTCTTAAAACCCAACCTGGGCAGACCCAAGGAGAACAGTCTCAACTATGATGGTTTTACCATGTCTGCTGAATGGGAGAGGATTGGCTTCCATGACAAGTATGGGAAACTAAGAGCCAGGGTTCCAGACCTACGGGGCAGCCCGGAGAGTGCTGGGTTGAAGACGTTAGAAAATCGATGAGAGACCGAGGACTGGATTGAGACCGATGGAGAACGGCTGATGGGATAGTTTAGCGCTCTCTCTGGCAAACCTCCACACTCCATGGTAGAAGAGAAACGACTAAGTAAGTAAATAACATTAACTGAAGTGAGCTATATATAAAATAATCTTTAAGCAGGGTTCTGTGAGAACCGAACAGTTCTTTCAGGGCTCCGACAGGGTGAAAAGGTTTGAGAAAAGATATTCTAGGAGAATTTCCAAATTTGGCACATGGAATGGTTGAACATAAAACAAACAAAAAATATGGTACAGGTAGCAGCAGAAATGAGAGACTAAGATCAATGTCCTGGAACTGTGCTAAGCAAAGTGGAAGGGTGTAGACAGGAGGAAATTCAGCACAAGAGAAATGGTGCTGTCCTCTGAACATAAAGAAGAGAGTTCACACCACAGAAGCTCTAATGATATGTTACGAAGCACAGAAAGCACTCATTGAATGGGAAGCAGTTTGACCAGAATCATAACAGCAACTTCAAAATAGCTAGAGAAAAAAGGTAAACATCATCCAATGTAATGCACCAACCAATGACAAAGAAGAGTCTGTTACCACTTTGAGTACCAAGGCTTCTCAGTAGCAATTACCTTCAAGTACAAAGGGTTTTAAGGAAAAATTTCCCATTTGGGGTGATGAAATTTTAAATAATCACTGAGACCGAATGAGTCAACAGATTTACATGAAACTTTCAGGATGATATGGGAAGTGGATAAGGTAATGCGTGGTGATCTAATGTTGTGTTCAGGTCATGTGATCATGGTAGCCATTTTGAATATTAATGAGGCAATTGACAAATATTGGCATGCACAATTGAAAAAGGTATAAAAAATATTATAATCAACTCAAAAGTCATAAGACTTTCCAAGATATAATATTATTGTACATTCTTTCTAACAAAAGCAAATATAATATGCTCTTAAAATGATATTGGAGTTAAAAAGCTGTTTGAAATGGACACAAAATTACAGGGTCTGTAATGGCAAACAAAAAATATTCATGTAGTTTCTTCATGATTTCATGCAAAAAGAATTTTTTCAAAATACATACTTATCAATTTGCTTCAGCTGGATGTGATAGTCTAACATAAATATGGTCACAGATGGAATTATTGCTGCTTTTTTCTCTGGCATTGGGGGCCTATTTCCTTCCTGGCGGCAGCATTGTCCTCAATGTTATGATCAAAATTCATAACGATTATGTCGGTATATCAGGCAGCTCAACAGGGCTCCTTTTTTGTTTATTTTATACGGAGTCACTTATTAATAAAGGAAGTAACGTCATGGCGATATAGTGATCTGGCAGACGTGAACATGTTTGAAGTAGAAGTGAGGTGATCGTCTGGAAGAAGAGATGCAGCTTGTGTTAGGAAGTATGTGTTTTGAACTCCTGCAGCATTCTGTGTTTTTCCTGAATTATTCCATCACCAGGACATCAATATACTTGGTTGAGGTGTCCCTGGCTTATTCTGGTAAGGAAATGTGTGCCTATTCATAAAAATGTCCAAAGGACGATATTAAATAAAGTTTGAATGATTGCCAAGGACCAGCGTTTGATAGGGAACGGACTGGACCTACACACTACTGCATTTGCCTTTGGGGCTATATATCTCTTACCATGGAGATGTTTGTCAAACCTAATAAACTGCATGTTTGTAAAATTGTGAAGGAGGTGTTGGTCCACTCAGTACAGTTATGCTGATTTCGTGTTGTGTGACTGCCCCTAGAGTCTACCTTGGACACGGAGAGTATCTCCGGAATATTTAACTATATGACACGTAACAGTATTGGTGGCCTCAAGCCAGGATCTGAACATATGACGTGGAACTGTTAAAAAGTATTTTCAAGTGATTTTTTTTAAAGAAATTTTTCAAGTCGGTGGACTACATTTTTTCAAGTGCAGAAAATATTCAAGATGCGTTGTTGATCAGCTGCAAGTTGAAATACTGAATCGAACCCTAGTCGCTGCATATCTGTTGTATCATGTTTCCCTGAGGCAGAAGCTGGACCCAGGAGGATGTTTTTCATAAGACAGATAAGTGAATTTCTTGAGTCATACAGTTTGAGTCTTGAAGAATCTCATTTGACAGGGTTCTTTCCTTTTTACTATATGTTTTATGTATATCTGTATTTACATGTTTGTGCGATAGGCGAGTTGGTTGGCGAGGGAACCATTAATTCATAATACCAATCCTATAGTCGTGAATTCTTGGTTGTTATACAGGGTTTGGTGCATGGTTTTCTCAGATAGTGGGGCCGGCATTACAAAGCTGTATGTTTACTGCTACTACTGAGATTATCATTACCATTTCTGTTAGATGTTTTGCCCTGTTTATTTGTAAATTTCTGTTTGTTGTCAGGTTCATTGTATTTTATTTGGTTTATTCTTCATTATTTTTTTGTGAGATTTGTGCACCTTATCTTGCTATCATTCATTTATTAGATGTATTATATGTTGTGAGCCAAATTGTGCTACAGTTCATTCATTTATGTCTTGTTTATTCATTAGTATTTGGGTTGGCTCTTTCTACTGTTCTCCTGGAATCGTGTGGTTGTAATTTTTTTTTTCATTTTGCTACAGTTCATTAAAGTCTAATGCATTTATGATCTTGGTTGCTGATATTGCTCACATATTCATTAGTTATTTTCTTGGGCCGTTGGGGGGGAACTCTTTTCCCCTTACTGTTTAACATTTATGCTCCGTGGAATCGAACACACAGTTTGTATTTATCGGCGGGTACCAGATCCCGGAAATATATTTTTTTTACTTCTGCTCCTAATATACCAAAGTCTACAACAGTCCAAACCAGAAATAAATGATAACGAGAACTTGATTGTCATATTCGAATACTTAGGATCAATCATTAACAGCTCTGGCGACTGTGCAGTAGAAATTAAAAGAAGACTTGCAATTGCTTCACATAAGCTAATACAGATGAAAAACCTATGGCAAGGCACAAGCAAAGAAACAAAGTTACAACTGATCAGAGCATGTATATTCCCAGTAGCAACATACGGCTGCGAGACTTGGACACTCAATAAAACAGTTGCAAAAAAGATTACATCATTCGAAATGAAATGCTACAGAAGGATGTTGAGAATACCCTGGACAGAAAAAAAGACCAACAGAGAAGTACTGCACTCACTAAACGTACAGGAACATTGGCTCCTAAATACCATCGCAATAAGGAAGCTGAAATTTTTCGGTCATATAAAAAGACATAATAGTCTGGAAAAAACAGTGATGGAAGGCATGGTCCCTGGAAAAAGGGGAAGGGGTCGACCTAGACGACGGTGGACCCAGGACATCACAGAGAGTCTGAACTTGTCTTTGGCTGATGCAGGTCGACTTGCCCAGAATCGTGATGCGTTCAGAGCAGCTGTAATGGAGACAACGTTCTGGAAAGAATATGTCACATGATGATGATTAAAAATATATTTTGATTATAGTATTACTGGACAATTTGAGTCACAATAATAATGAATTATGGCTACCCTGGAATATTTTACAAGCTTGGTAAGGTTCATGGTATGGAGGGTGATGCTTTAAAAACCTTTGCATTTATTGAGCATGCAAAGGAAAAAAGAGGTTAGAAGACGTGGCAAGAGATCAGAGACTTGGCTAGGGAGAAGAAGAATTAGCTGAGAAGAAGAGAGAAGAAGAATTAGCTGAGAAAAGAAGACAAGAAGAATTAGCACTTGAGAAAAAAAAATTACCCTATGCTCAAAGACTGGCAGAAATGGAGTTGGAAAAATTAAAATTTCAACATCAACAGGTTAATCCAGCAGGTGAAGAGGCTGGAAAGGAAGACCATGCCTCTACTTTTAAACTAAATTTGCCCAAATATAATTTGAGAAAATGAAATTTCATGCTTTTTAAATAGATATGAAACATGTTGCTATGAGTTTAAGATTGATAGTGCTACATGGCCTGGCAGGTTAATAAGTTGGTGAGGCTCTTACTGCAGTTTGCACCAAGGATGATCATGCTAGAAATAATTATGATGCTGTGAAGGCTGAAAAAGTATACACTGGAGGAAAATGGTTACAGATTGAAACTGAAATCAATATTGCCTGATTCAGCCAAGGATTTTGCTGAATGTATCTCATCAATTAAGCGTTGCTTTTCTAGATGGGCTGATTTGTCAAAAATTGATAAAACTGTTGATGAGCTGGCTGACTTAATTTTAAGAGACAAAGTGCTGTCTTCAGTCAGTGGTGAAGATTTTTGTCCATTTTGCAGGAGAGAAAGCCTTAAACTTTGGCTGGTGTAGAACATTTTGGACGACAATACCAAATTGCACATCCTGGAAGAACTCTTGGCAGGACTAACATAAAGGATACATTGCCTGTGGCATTAGCTAGAACCATAATGTCCAATTTACCCAGGCAAAGACCAAATATCATGGACATCAATTTTTGATTAAATCAAGATAATAATACTGGATCTTTCAGAGGGAGGTATAATTTTAACAACAGGTCACAACAACCTCAAAGGAATTTCCATTCATATGATGATGGATATATACCTCAACAA
Source organism: Oreohelix idahoensis (assembly GCA_024509875.1). Taxonomy (NCBI): domain Eukaryota; kingdom Metazoa; phylum Mollusca; class Gastropoda; order Stylommatophora; family Oreohelicidae; genus Oreohelix; species Oreohelix idahoensis. The sequence continues at coordinate 130,815 of JAMPIV010000850.1, read as the reverse complement.
TCATCTTTCAGACCTAACAGGGATTGGAACAGAGGTGGATATAATTTCCAATCAAACAGAGGCCAAAGGTCATTCTATGGAAACAATGTAAATAATTACAACAACAGAAGTTCTCAACAGAACAATAAATTTTGACGTTCTATAAATCCTAAATGTTTCAATGCAGTTGTGCATCAGAATGATAATAATATAGTCCACAATAACAATATTGCTGCATGTGCAAATGCATGTAGTGTGGACTTGTCAAATAGTACTAAGTGTTCTGAATGTAAAGCTTTGTTTCAGCTACAGGGACTTCCTAGGCTTCTGTGTGGACATCCTTTGCCAGTCATTTCCTCTTATGATGGGACATGTTCACGAGTGTTTAATAGGGGTTTTATAAAAAACAAACTTGTTTCAGTGCTCAGGGACACAGATGCACTACTGTTGGGGTGCAAAGGTTATAAGTGGACGAATCAGAGTACACAGGCAAAGAAGTCAAGTGCATTACAATCGGGGGCACAGTTGAATATTATCCAACTGCTGCGGTATTCTTAGATACACCTTATTTTACTGGAAGGACTCTCGTGTGCCTGTTGGACAGACCAATTGCTGGAATAACCCTAGGGAATATCCCTGGTCTTCATGAATGCACTAAGGATGATATTGTAAAATGGGAACAGCATCATTTGCTTATGGCAAATGCTGTCACTACTAGAGCTCAGTCTCATGTAAAGTTGCATGAACAGGTCCAGATTGAGGAGATGACTGATGAGGTGATGAATGATGAGATGGTGACTGAGGAAGTGGTGACTGATGAGGAGATGTCTGATAAGGAGGGGACAGATGAGGATGATTTACATGTTGAACTTATTGACAAAGAATCATTCATACAGATGCAAAATGAAGATGATTCATTAAGAAAATGTCTTCATGTTGCCAAGTCTGATAATAGTGTCGTATTTAATGATAATTCTTTACACTGGTATACAATCAAGAATGGGATCTTGATTCAGAATTTGCAGGTTTCCAAATCAGTAAAAAAAACAAATTATTGTACATACTAGTTTCCACCCATTTGTCTTACGGCATGCTCATGATGTTAATTGTTCAGGACATTTAGGGATTGCCAGGACAAAACAGAGGGTTTTGTGTCATTTCTTTTGACCTGGGGTGACAAGAGATGTAAAAATCTTTTGTAGCACATGCAAAACTTGCCAAGATGTGGCAGCGAAATGCCCCAAGCACAATGCATCTATGCAGGAATCAGACATATCTTTGCGTCCATTCGCAAAAATGGGAATTGACCTTATAGGTCCAGACCAGTCACATCAGGTATAGGTCATCATTATGTGCTAACAAGCATTGATATGTGCTTGCGCTGGCCAGAGGCTATTCCTCTTGCAACAATATCCAAGACAGATGTTGCTGACATGCTATTTTTAATTTTCAGTTGATTGGGTTTTCCTGAAAACATATTATCAGATCGGAAAACTCAGTTTATTTCTGAAGTTATAACTCAGGTTATGAGAGAGTTTGAGATAGATAGATCTCTTCGTAGTGTATATCACCCTATTGCGAATGGGAAAATTGAGAGGCTAAATGGCTGTCTTAAACAAATGCTAGGCAAAGTAACTGCAAAATATCTGCAGGATTGAGTTCTCCCTGCGCTATTGTTCGCTTACCGGGAAATTCTGAATGAACATACTGGATTTGCACCATTCAAATTAGTCTTCAGTGCCAAGCCAAGAGGACCTATGTCCATACTAAAACAGTTATTGGTTGGAGCTGACATGCCTAAGGATGTTCAAACCTCCTACCATTATGTGGTTAACTTGAGGAAGAAAATTATTGATGCATGCCAGATAGCCGTAGAAGCATCAGAAAAAGCTAAACTTAAGGCAAGATTGTTTGTTAATGAAAACAGAAAACTGCGCCAATTATGGCAGGGTGATGAGGCCTATGTATTGTTACCAAATAAGGATAATAAATTACATGTATCTTGGAGAGGACCATATATTGTACTTGAAAGATTGTCAGATAATGACTACATTATATCTATGAAAGGAAAGGACAAAAATATTTCACATCAACAAGCTGCAACAATTTCGCTGTCATCCTCCACATCTTAAACCAGTCTTTGAGGCTATCAATGAGCCTATTGATCGCTGCTCTTCCTTAGCTGTCATACAGGAAGAGTTGTGTGAATTACCTATTATTTCTGAGCCTCTTTTATCTCTATTTACTTTACCACTTTCATCTACTGAGAATTGGAATGATATTTCTATTTCGCCAACTCTTGCTCCATGTCAGCAAGATCAGATTTCTTTATTACTACAATCTTTTCATGACATGCTCACAGACATACCTGGGCGTACAAATATCACTGAACATGGTGTTATCCTTACTGATTTCAGACCAATCAAACTTAAACCTTATCCTATCCCTGTACATTTTCAATCACAAGTACAAAATGAAATAGAGGATATGATAAAATTAAACATAATCTCTCCTTCTCAATCTCCATATAGTTTTCCTATGGTCTTGATTAGAAAGAAAGACAAATCCATTCGGATTTGCATTGATTTCAGGCAGTTAAATGCTTTGACAATCTCCGCTGCAGAGCCTCTTCCTTTGTTAGATTCTCTATTAGACAGACTATCTACAGCTACTTTTGTCAATAAATTTGATTTATCTAAAGGTTATTGGCAAGTCCTCTTGCCGGATAGAGCAAAACCTTATACTGCTTTTGCTACACCTTTGGGATTGTTCCAATTTAATTTTATGTCTTTTGGTCTCATTAACGCTTCTGCGACTTTTGTTCGTATAATGTGAAAAATTTTCTCTAGTCGTGATGACATCATTACCTATATTGATAATATTTGCCTTTTCCATCAATCGTGGGAAAAAAATGTTCTTGGAATTGAGTCTTTGTTGACTACTTTTCGTCTCCATCATCTTACTGCTAGACCTTCGAAAACTAAAATAGGATTCAGTGAAATATCTTTTCTTGGTCATAAAGTAGGAGGCGGTTTTCTTAAGGTAGCTGTGCCCCAGAATTTCATCATATTTCATGACAATACTGCATTTTTGTTTTTTAATGTTTTTATGAAGCCAAACCATTTCTCTCCACAATACATAGGTTTATATTGTCCAGTGATGCATAGTTCTTTACTTTTTAAAGGATAAGTGACCAGGGGGTGATCTTAATTTTCCTTGACAACGCATTGTTTACCTCTGGTTACTAACCACTTTTTTAAAACATTATGATGCGCACACTAAAAAGGTGAAATGATAATAATTCCATGACTCTTCTGTACCAGAAAAACAACAAAGAACCATTTAAGAGAAGGGAAATTACTCTCCTTAACTCAGTTCTTTATGTTCTAATGTGAAAAACGTGGGCTGAAAATTCCGAAAGATCTTGAGTTCAACCATTCATATTACACCTGTTTGAGTGAAAAAGTTACGTTTTTGTGGTAAGCTTTACAAATCTATTAAATAAGAACAATATGGGTGACAAAAAAAAGAAGTAGGAAGTTAAGAAAACGAAAGTTTTTTGGCAACCAGCGCCCTGTTAGCACAACCGAAAATAATGAAGCAGCTGTTATTGATAACGAAGTTAAACCTTCTTCTGTGAAGAAATTGAGGAAAAGCACCCTCTCAACCCACACAAAAGATGGACAAACAAATAATGCTTTTATTCTTATGAGTATGGAGCACTTGAATAACTTCATAACGGCAAACATGAGATGTGTAGAATGTTGTGGGTTTATGGTGTCATGTAGGCTCAGTGAAGATTCAAAGCAAGGTTTCTGTCACACAATCATTGTCAAATGTAGCAACTGCTTGTGGGAAACATCTTTCACAACATCAGGAGATACAGAAAATGTAGAGGAGACAGGAATAAACACAAAAAAGAACAAGGAAATCAATGTAAGCCCTTCAAAACTATTATGGGCTAGCAATTCGACAGAACAGTGGAAACCGTGAGGATATGAAAGCTGCCGTCAAAGCAGTTTTGCCTCATGTCGCTTCCACAAAGGATAAGCCGATGCATGAAAAATGCCCAGAAGGACATAATTCTTGGTGTGGCTATAAGAAGGACCCACTGTCTTATAAGCACAAGAATGGCCTACCGCAGGCAGTGGTAGAATGTATTCAACCAGTGTTTGATGATCTGTCGGATGAGTCCCTACTGTCAAAATGTCTCCACGGAAGGACACAAAACAACTACTACTATATAAAGAGGATATATGACTATACCATGTGATGAATAACATGGCTGATGGCTATCGTAATTTTTTCATTATAAAAAAAAACTGAATGAAATCGCTCAATGACTCTTTTGACAGTGCTTAAGGTATTGAACGGGTTCACTCAGCACTTGATGATGATGAATGCTGATATCGCCAATTTCAAGTTGTACCTCGTTTTACTCAGCTCATTAAATGGATGTCTTGGACCTTATTAACAGTTTACATACTCGGTTTATATGCAAAACCACACACATTCATTGACGGTCTAAGAATAATGTGGCATTTGGATATTTTGAATGCAAAAACTTGATTTATTCTATGATTGGAACGGCGTCTAAAGATTAAGGGACTTAACTCAAGGATGCTTCGCATGGTCAAAGGGACATAACTGGAAAAATCTTATTGTGCCATTATTAATCTCTATCCAGTTGGACATTAAACATTGTTACTTAACATGAACATAAAAAGGAATTTATATGATAATAAAGCAGAGAATCATGGACATGAACTTCGTGCTTGATTAAAAATATTTCCACTGGACTTTAGTTGGTTAATATTCCACTAGTACAGATAACAATATATCATTGTGACAGTAAATACAGTGCTTTAACTGGCTGTTGATTAATTTTAATTTGCGAAATGAGTTTCTGTCTTTGACACAAGGCATTAAGACAAACTAATTATATGATTGAACATTTTAGTAGTTCTCACAACTATTGGTAATTTGTACCATACATCAGTAGGGAGCCGGGGTAGCATAGTGGTTAGTGCACTGGCTTCCTAGCGCAGTGGTCTATGGTTTGATCCCCAGATGAGGCGGGAATTTTTTAGGCCACAAACGGCTCCTGGGTCGACCCAGCCCCCAAATGGGTACCAGAGCAACTCTGGGAAGGTTAAGGCGGCCGGCGTGATGCCGACCACATCACCCCTAGTGTGCCGACGGTCAAGATAATATGGGCCTAACACCATATTCCCAATATGCCTCAATGGGCGTGTAACGGGTTCCTTTTTTTTTTTTTTTTTTTTACCATACATCAGTGTATTTTTACCTGATTGGACACATAACTTCGTCATGTTCAAAATAATGATTTGTTTAATTGACACCACAATATACCTTTTGTGACAAGTACTTAAGATGTACACATGACTTTAATCTTTTAGCCTATGATGATGCATTCATTCACTTTACTTAAACGATTGTCTGCCTAATTTCATCTATTTACGCTGTTACATATTTGTATATTCTATAATGCTTTGCATTATTGCTGTTAATCAATAAGTTAATTAATTGATGTTATGATGAAAATTCATAATGATTATGTTGGTATAATAAGCAGCTCAACAAGGCTCTTTTTTTGTTTATTTTATACGGAGTCACTTATTAATAAAGGAAGTAACGTCATGCCGATATGGTGGTCTGGCAGATGTGAACGAATATGAAGCAGAAGTGAGGTGATCATCTGGAAGAGCAAATGAGACTTGTGTTAGGAAGTGAGCGGACGTACGTGTTTTGAGCTCCTGCAGTATTCTGTGTTTTTCTTGAATTATTCCATCACCAGGACATCAATACATTTGGTTGAGGTGTCCCTGGCTTATTCTAGTAAGGAAATGTGTGCCTATTCATAAAAATGTCCAAAGGACGATATTAAATAAAGTTTGAATGATTGCCAATGACCAGCGTTTGATAGGGAATGGACTGGACCTACATACTACTGCATTTGCCTTTGGGGCTATATATCTCTTACCATGGAGCTGTTTGTCAAACCTAATAAACTGCATGTTTGTAAAATTGTGAAGGAGGTGTTGGTCCACTCAGTACAGTTATGCTGATTTCATGTTTTGTGACTGCCCCTAGAGTCTACCTTGGCCACGGAGAATATTTCAGGAATATTTAACTATATGACACATAACACTCCTTCTTATAAAAATTTGAAAAGCAGGGCACAACACAGAGTGGTTCTTCACATCCAATACAAAAGAATCTTTTCTGGGCTCTCAGTCCAGCAGAATTATAAACAATGCATCTTGGTCGCTGTCAATTGTCTTCATACTGCTGTCAGTAACATTGTTTGTGTGGACTGTGCTGAACTATTTCTATAATGCCACGTACAAGCAACCATGTTTCCCGACCTAGCAAAAACAGATGAACAGCCACGCTTCATGTTATGTTTTGTTTTTTTCAAAATTACAGGAAACTCCCTTCTACTGTCTGTAGCAGTCTAACCCTAATCATAATGCTCACATAGGGGTCATCAAAACCATACAAGTACCACTGAAACTAATCAGCTGCTTCTTTGACAAACCCACTCCTAGTAACAGGTATTTTTCTACGCCCCTGATTCTCACTATGGCCCTGAAAATCGCTATCAACACCTCTGACAGCTTCACGAATGCTGGAACTAGGGCTGTTGCTGTCTGTTTCAGTAATTTCAGGCTGCCCTGCATTAAAACTAGACCAACTGTTGTCAACTTCAAAGGTCAGCTGAGAGCCAGAATCCAAATCATTGTAATATTCACTAGTTTCTCACATTTTAAAAGAAATTTCCACTAAAGATTAATCAAAAGACGTGAAAATGTTCTGGCTGCCACTGAGCATTTATCAATAAAAATTGAGTTACTTCCCTTGATATGCGTTATGCTAAGATACTTGCCGTGATGACATTTTATGCTGATGCTTTACTTACGCCAAAGGTGACATTGGTACTCTATGGAAAATAATGCTTGTTGCCAATAGGCGCCCATGGTACTCAAAGTACTAAGGAAGCATTTTACACCAGACTACAAGATATTATGTACAAAATAAGAAGAAAACACATGCTAGTTTTGATGGGTAACATGAATGCAATGATAGGTACAGACAACACCTGCTTTGAAGAAATCATAGGAAAACACAGGCTAGGAATAACGAACGAATATGGGGTACTATTCACAAACTTCTGTGCTTCAGATCAACTGGCCATTGGAGGAAGCATCTTTCCACATAAGAGACTACCCAAGACAACGGGATATCATAAGACCATAGCAGATTAATCACATATGCATAAACAAGAAGTTTAGATCATCATTTCAGGATATAATAGAGGAGCAGATGTGGCATCAGATCACCATCTTTAAGATGAAACTCAAGAGATATACAACAATACATAGTTATAGACAACAGTTTAATGCAAGAAATCTAAGAAATCAAAAAATAAACTTACATCACAATATCCAGCAAATATCAAGTGCTCCAACAGCAAGCAAATGTAACGAATACAGAAGTCCACTGGCAGCAAATCAAAACTATATGGAAAAACAGCATGATTGCAAAAAGGATGGATAACAATAGAAACCATCAATAAGATAAAAGACAGACAAAAAAGAAAGCAGATATAAACAGAAGAAAAACCAGAAGTTACAAAGCCAAGGCACAAGAAGTGTACATAGAAGCAAACAAAGAAGCATGAGGAAGCATCAAAAGAAACAAGAGGAAATATACTGAGAAATTGACGGGAAAAACAGATGATGCTCCAGCCAAAAAAATATGAAGACGACTGAGTGGCTTAGAGGGAAGTACTGGGTTTGCTCGCAACACAGTGAATATAATTGGTGGAATTTATTTTTGGAACCAGTGGGTCCTTACTTACTTACTTAGTCGTTCCCCTTCTATCGTGAGGTGTAGAGGTTTGGAAGAGAGAGCGCCAGACTATCCTATCGGATGTCTTCCTCCTGGCCTGGTTCAATTCTAAGTCCTCGGTCCTTCAAAGATTGTCTAATGTTGTCCTCCCAGCGAACTATGGGTCGTCCTCGGGGTCTGGATCCTTGGCTCTTTGTTTCCCATGCTTGTCGTGGTAGCCGATCTTCTCCCATTCTGCAGACATGGCCAAACCATCTTAATTGGGACTGTTCTACTTGGGTCTGCAGGGGGTAGGATTTAAGGCCTTGACGTATCGTCTGGTTGTGTACCATGTCTCTTCTTGTTACTTCAACCACCTTCCTCAGATACCTCATTTCTGAGGTTTGGATCTGGCTTTTATGGGTTGTAGTCATTGCCCATGACTTGCATCCATATGTCAAGACTGGGACATAGGTGGAGCGGTATACAGCCATCTTCGTTTTCTTACCAACCTCTCTCTTGCTGAGGAATCCTCGATTTATGGCCTGAAAAAGTCTCCCAGCTGCTGCTTTTCGAGTGGTCAACTCTTCTTTGATGCCTCCCTTTCGGTCTATAATAGCTCCGAGGTATTTAAAGTGGTCAACCTGCTCCAGGACGTTCTCCCAGCTTAATCTGATGTCTTCTTTCTTCTCGTGATATCACCATGGATTTTGTTTTAGAGCTGCTTATGACCATCCCTCTCTTCTCCAGCTCTTCCTTCCAGACTTGCAGGTTGGATTGGATTTAGCAATCAGGGCAACATCATCAGCAAATACCAGCTCTGAAATATAGACCTGTCTCATCTTCCAGTACCGCACTGAATACTTTCTTGTTCTCTCCTTACATGCCTTGATGACATTGTTCATAAGGAGTATGAAGAGGTAAGGTGATAGGATATCACCTTGTCTTACACCAGTGGTGGTCCTGAACTCTTCTGACTTATGATTTGCTGTCCTCGCATAATTTCTGCAAGACTTGTAGAAGCTCTGTATAGCATGAATCAGAGGTGCTGGAATATTCTTCCTTGCCAAACAGTCCCAAAGTTTGCTCCAGGGGACCCTGTCAAACGCCTTTTCCAGATCTATGAAACAAAGATGGATCTCACTCTTATACTCAAGGGCCTTTCACTCAGCTGTCTGAGTGTGAAGATTAGGTCTTGAGTACTTCGGTTTGCTCGGAATCCGCACTGGACCTCACAATTGTGGCTCAGCTAGGCGTCGGAGTCTCTGCTCTAGGATTCTAGAGTAGATTTTACCAGGGACACTGAGAAGGGATATGCCTCTATGGTTTCCACACTGTCGATTGTCACCCTTTTTGAAAATTGGTGTTATGATGGCAATCTCCCAATCCTTTGGTATGGTCTTGTTGTACCACGCTGCCTGTAAAACCCTTAAGAGAAATAGGTCGCCTGATGCTCCCATGAACTTAACCATTTCTGGTGTTATACCATCAAGCCCTGCTGCTTTGCCCATCTTGATTTTCTCCAGTGCTGCCTTCAGTTCTTCCATCTTTATGTCATCTTTACCATCATTGGTTTTCTCTTCTGTGTTAGTGGTTATCATTTCTGATGCTTCACCATGCTCACCATCCTGGAGTTCTGATAAATATTCTTTCCATCTTTCCATTACTTCCTTCGGGGCAGTTGGCAATTTGCCTTGCTTGTCCTTTATAAATTTGAGAGGGCATTGTTTTTCCTTCCTCATGTTCTTTAGGGTCTTATAGAACAATTTCTGGTTTTCTTGTGCATCCTTTTCTAGCTTTTCTCCAAATTCTTCCCAGGACTTCTGTTTTGCTGCTAGCACTTTGTTCTTTGCTTCTGTTCTGAGTGTCACATATTCTCTATATTTTTCCATTTGTCCTGTTGTGTTTTTAGCTCCTCAGTATTGTTTCCATGCCATTTTCTTCTCTCTTATTTTCTCTTTGACTTCCTCTGTCCACCAAGGTGTCCTCTTTCTCTTGTTCCCAAGTCGGACTTCACCGCATGCTTCTGCAGCAGCTGTCTTTATGATATCCTTGAATTTAATCCAGAGGGTTTCCAAGTCATCAGGTCGTTCTTCTGTGTTGCTCACCGCTGCAGCAATAAGCCCCTGTTATCTGGTCTTAATTTCTGGCTCTCTCAGCTTGTAGGTCCTAATGCTCATTTCTCCCGCTCGTTTACTTGGTTTCTTGCGTGATGTTGGGCAGTTCCTAGGCTGAGCAACTCTTTCAGTTGTTCTTTTGATTGTTAGCAGGTAGTGATCACTTCCAATCTCTGGTCCCCTCCAGACTCTAGCATCTCGGACATATTTGAATGAGCTTCTCCGAACAATGGCATAGTCGATCACTGACTTCTCATTCTTTGTTGGCTCACATATAGTGTATGCATATATGCGCTTATGGGGGAACTTTGTGTTTGTAATGATCAGATTCTGCTCACTGCAGAATCTGAGGAGTCGCTTTCCATTGTCATTGAGAGTATCTTCTCCATATCTTCCGATAACTCCACCCCATCTAGCATGGTCATTTCCAACTCTAGCATTAAAATCTCCGAGCATGATAACTTCATCTAGGCAGTCATCCACTGTCCTTTGAAGCAGCTCGAAGAATTCCTCCTTGACCTCTGCTCTTTCATCCTCATTTGGCCCATACACTATGACCAGGTGGACTATGGTTTCTCCTTCTTTTAGTTTTACAACCATAATGCGCTCCGAGACAAAGTTCCATCCCTTGATACTATCTTTTTGATTTTGGGCCACAATGCAACCCACGCCCCCTTTAGCTCTTTCAGATATGGGTACACCACTGTAGAGCAGCATGTTGCCATTGAGATCCATGACTCCTTGTCCTTTTTTCTTTGTTTCCGTTATAGCCAGGATTTCTAGTTTTGCTTTCCTCATCTCTTCCACCAGCTCCTCTTCCTTCCCATTTATACTTCTTGTGTTCCAAGTTCCATAAGTCGTAGTCCGTAGTCCATTCCAGTTCGTCGCCTTTAGAATCAGTCCAGTTTTCTCTCTTGTATTGCTCGTAATCGTGATTTAAAGCAAACAGGTGATTGGCCTGTTGTGCCTTTGCATGGTGGAGGGGCTGCCTCCTTACGGCCTCCATGTAGGCCGCCCTCCTTTTTTTTCATCCGGGCTTGGGACCGGCATAGGCGGAGTTACCAGTGGGTCCTAATGATGTCAAACTCCTCCTGATCTCTTAGGTGGTGAGACTGGATGCCTAGCATTCACAGATAAGGACAAAAGCATAGGAGGTCCCATGTGCAAGTTGCACACATCAAAAATTCCTTAGCTGCTGGAAATTGTAAGGAGCAGGCCAAATGGCCACTGCCATGGCAAAATTTAAAAATTAGGAAGCCTACCCACAACAAAAATATTTACAGAATGTGTGATTCCTGTACACAGGTTTTGAGATTCTTGATGGTGCTATGGAGTTCATGGACTGTACTAAGAACCTTCTTGTGTAATCTAAGGGAGGAGATCGGAGCACTTATGGAGTTGTCCACGAGCAACGAAGATGGTCCCTAAAAACCAAACCAAACAAAATATGACAGACCAGTATAACAGCACAAAGAAGCTAACAGGGAAATACAAGCAAGCAAATGGCCTCATTAAAGACAAGAATAGAAAACTGCTTAGCAATATACAATAGCGAATTAAGAGGTGAACTTCTCAGTATACCAGCTCCACCAAATCCCACAGAAATCCCGCCAGCAGATGAGAAGTTACAAATTGACTGTGAATGACCAAATCAGGAAGAAATAAAGAATGCCATAGAGCTTCTAAGAGATGGAAAAGCAGCTAGCCCAGGTGGCATTCTAGCAAAGGCCATCAAAGGAGATGTTGACACTGCTGCAGAGATTTTATATAAATCACTTGGTAAAGTCTGGGAGAGGGAAGAGTTACAATCAGAATGGAAGGAAGGACATCTGGTTAAGCTGTCTAAGAAGGGAAATTTACAAAAGTGCACAAATTACAGAGGAACAATTTAACTATCAGTGCCAGGACAAGTATTAAATAGGATCAGTCTTGATAGAATTAAGAGGCCACAGACAAACAACTGAGAGATGAACAAGTATGAAAATACTCAATGAGAGTTCACAGCAAATATGTCTGAAAATACAAATGGGAAAAGACAAAGATGATGAGAATAAATGCAGGAAATGATAACAAGGTTGAATTCAAAGAAACACCTCTACAACATGTAGAATCATACATATACGAGGGATGGTCAAAAAGTAATGCCTCCTATTTTTTATGTATGTAAATACTGCATCGGTGTGCAATTTGTAAATTTAGCAGGATTCCTCAAACACTCTTCTGCACTGTATAGCATTACTAACCTGTGTCAGTAACAGGTGGCACCACTGTAAAATTTTTTAAATGGCTGCCAAAGACATTCGGTTAAAACAACGTTATGTCATAGAATTCCTCAATACTGAAGGCGAGACCCCAATACGCATCCATGAACGTTTGAAGAATGTTTATGGAGATTCAACAGTGGATCTTAGCACTGTCCGACGTTGGGTACATCGTTGTGACGAAACTGAAGTAGGTCAATCCTCAATGGCTGACGCCAAGCGGACTGGCCATCCATCTATCACAGTGACTCCACACAACATTCAACGAGTTGATGGCATCATTCGTGGTGACCGTCGGGTAACTCTGGATGAACTTTTTTCCATGTTGTCCATTAGTAAAGGCAGTGTCCAGAATATCATTAAAGACCTGGGTTATTCAAAGGTTTGTGCACGGTGGGTACCCAGAATGTTGACAGACAGACATAAAGAAACAAGGAAAACCATAGCCATCAACCTCCTGCACCGTTACAAAATTGAAGGAGAAGAGTTTTTATCGAATATTGTGACAGGTGATGAGACTTGGGTTCATTTTTTTTTAACCAGAATCCAAGAGGCAGTCAATGGAATGGCATCACATAACATTGCCGATAAGAAAGAAGTTCAAAAGTTCACCATCTGTAGGGAAAGTTATGGCCTCCGTGTTAACCCATTAAAAGATCAGAGAACTGCACTATTGTTGCACGATAATGCCACGCCACACACCGCTAAATGCACCATTGATGCGATTGCAGAATTTGGCTGGACATTATTACCACATCCCCTTTACAGTCCCGATCTTGCACCTTCTGACTTCCATCTGTTTGGAGCACTGAAAGAAGATCTTCGCGGACATCACTTTGAGGACACAGCAACCCTTAAAACGCGCCGTACACCAGTGGTTTAGGAAAAAGGACACAAATTTTTACCGTGCGGGGATACATGCCCTTGTGAGAAGATGGACAAAAATTGTAACAAATAACGGAGACTACAACGAGAAATAAATTTTGGAAGTTCAGACTTGGGGCTACATTTCAATGTGAATTTTATCTGTTTTCTTGCCTATTGAATGAAATTAAAAATTACGAGGCATTACTTTTTTACCGTCCCTCGTATCTTGGCAGCAATATAAATAAAGTTGGAGGGAATGACAATGATAACAAAATAAGAACATAAAAAAGCTGGACGGGCTTTCATTGCATCATGAAATATATGAAGATTAACTGATTCAGTACGTAATTATTTTCAGCTCTGGACGGAATTATTTTTAGGCCCCAAAAATTTACACATACATAATTTACGTTTACAGACAATGTGTGTCTAATCATGAGTTAAGTATAACATATTATATATCAAATTAAAGTACATTGGATGAACAATATAAATCCATATGCCTTTCTAGCTAATTTTATGTTATGTTTATGTTATAACAGATAACATGTACACGGAAAAAAGATAACTTGAAATTTTGAACAAAAATTTTCAACTTACGTAAGGCTTGTAACATAAATTGTTATCACAATACAGTTTCACTGCTCTCTTTGTGCAGGTAATCCATTTAGAAACACAGAAAAAGTAAGAAAGTTATGGTTGATCGCACAGTTTGTTCACTGTTCACATATTAGTAACATATCCTGTGTGTTTTCGGCCATTATGGCGATACGACAAAACACGATTAAAGATGAAGATAAATGTGAAAAAATTCCTACAAACGCAAATAAAAGACGTTGAAGCTTGTTGAAATTTGCCCAGTTTTGTGTTTACTTTCGTTCGAGATAAATTCCGGGCAGTATAAAATATCAGAATAGAAAGAAACAACGAAATAAATCAGCGTCTTTTAAAAGATCTTGCGGTCACAGCGGTCGGCCATTGCGTCTTTTAATAGATCTTACGTACGGAATCAGTTAAGAGAAATCAGGCCAACACAAAAATAAGAATCTTCAACTCAAATGTCAAATGAGTGCACAGAATAGAAGGATTAAAATGGTATGACAAGGTCACCAATGTGGAAATGATGACAAGAACCAGTGGAACAAAAGATAAGAAGATCATGGCAATGAATAGGACACACATTAACAAAACCTGCTGATAGCATTACAAGGTGGTCCTTGTTCTGGAACCCCCAGGGTAAGAGAAGCAGAGTTAGACTAAGAAGCAAGGAGAAGAGAACTGAAGACAGAGGTAAAAATGATGAAGAAAACGTAGAAAGGAAGTGAGATAATGACACATGATAGGAGAACTTGGCATGAGTTTGTTGAAAGTCTATGCTCCTTGAAGAGCTGAGGGAAATGAATACAGAAAAAAACTCTACAAAATTAAAGTTTCCTATGTGGATTTTCTTCAGTGATGGGCTAAGAATGTACACCACAAAAAGACCACACCTACATACTGGACAAAAACAGTAAAAGTATCCGTCGTACATTTTATGAATTACATGTGAATAAATAGGGTTTATTTTCTAATAATTATTTTTTGACACTGGCAGCATTTTCAGTCCAGAATATATTTCTGTTGAAAAAGTTGTTTAGCCTTACTCTGTAAAGTGTCTCCAATAGGTAATGATGATGGGGAATGCATGCTCTTATTGTTCCTTTCTGCACAAATGTGAACTTCTCCCTCATATTTTATTTCTTTCTTCACCGTGTGTCCCTGAACACAAAATTTAGTACAAATTAAGGCCTGAGACAAACTGTTTCTGCCTTACAAATGGCCACAATGTGATAACTGCAATGATAATTTAGTTTATAACATTAAAATTACTTCATTATCTCAACTGTGGTATAATTATCATATTCAATTCCCATGGTAAATATTTGCCTTTTAATACATTTTTAATAAAGAAAACAGACACTATAAATGTAAAGCTGTGCCAGACACTTTTTAAGTCACACTAGTAATACAGTTCTTAAAAAAAAGGCACACCTCAACTGTTTTATGAATTTGTTCCAGACAAAGTCCATGCGGCCATTATGTAGGCATTTTCTTTTGTCCTACTAACATGGAAATTATCTATTTTTTGCAACATTTTCATCACCATCATTCTTTAGTTCACCATGAAGCATGTACTTTCAATAAACTTGCACCAAGTCTTTCTGTCCTGTGTCATAAGCTCAAGGTCTTCCCATGTTTGTAACAACTAAGTCATTTTTAGTTAACAGTAATCTTAATACAAAGTGGCAATATTTCCCACAATCAGGCAATAAGAATGATAAAGTATGTGACTTAACATTCAATAGTGGAAGAATATAATTTCCCTATAGACTTTGATGTCTTCAGAAAAGAATTTAATCAAATGCTTTCTAAGTAAACAAATTTGTACCTGCTTAAAAATTGCAAACTCACCTCATTGTGCACTTCCTGTTTTATTTCAGCAGTTACATCTGAAATATTATCTTGAACATTTCTTGTTGTCTGGGTAATAAAAATAATGCAACTTGATACTAACACATTTCTTATAATAGGGCAGTGACATTTGACAGTAGAACTATAAAGCATTAACTGCTTCATTTATTTACAACAATGTTGTGAATATTAAATATTTCTTATTTTAATAAACTCTAATAATTCTCCTTTATAACTATTTGCATCATCATCATCTTCATTATATTTTTAACTTTAACCTCCCAAAAATGTCAGCCATTGAAGATCTTTCCATGTTCTCTTTATCCCTGTCGTTTCTATTTCCAATTATCTTCTCCTTGTGTTTCTCCTTCTATCTCTCTTACCTTGGATATTCCAGAACAAAGAATGTCTTCTAATGATATCAAAAGGTTTCTTCTCCTTGTGTTTCTCCTTCTATCTCTCTTACCTTGGATATTCCAGAACAAAGAATGTCTTCTAATGATATCAAAAGATTTCTTCTCCTTGTGTTTCTCCTTCTATCTCTCTTACCTTGGATATTCCAGAACAAAGAATGTCTTCTAATGATATCAAAAGGTTTCTTCTCCTTGTGTTTCTCCTTCTATCTCTCTTACCATGAATATTCCAGAACAAAGAATGTCTTCTAATAATATCAAAAGGTTTCTTCTCCTTGTGTTTCTCCTTCTATCTCTCTTACCTTGGATATTCTAGAACAAAGAATGTCTTCTAATGATATCAAAAGGTTTCTTCTCCTTGCGTTTCTCCTTCTATCTCTCTTACCTTGGATATTCCAGAACAAAGAATGTCTTCTAATGATATCAAAAGATTTCTTCAGTGTATGCCCTATACATGCCAGTGTCTTCTTCTCATCACTGGTTTCACTGACACTTGTCTGGTTCATGTCATCAGTTCCACACTTGTTATCTTGTCATCCCATTTCAATCCTTCTTTTTTTGGGTAAAAACAACCATTTACACAAGCTTGTAACTGCTTGGCTGTTGTTTTTGATGTTTTTCATCTGTCAGAGCCATACAACAGAAATGATTTGACATATGAGTTGAAGATCCTTATTTTTATGTGATTTCATTTCTTTTCAATTCCATTTACAGTGCAGAATGAATAAGCACAAGTTGCTGGGACCATCTAAAATACTTATGTTTATCTGAAATTCTGTTTATCAAAAGTTTCCTCAGAGCTGTACATTTACAGTCAAAATAAGAGAGAAAGTAATTTTTTAACCCCTGAATTACAACTTCTTTATCTTATAAAGCAAAATCTTTGAATGAAGAAATTTACAACAGACTACAAAATGTCTTTGATAAAAAAAGAAGAAAGGACATCACAATTTTGATGAGGGACCTAAACACAAAAATAGGAACAGATAACATGATGTGGAAATCATGGGATTAGGTACAGTGAATGAGGAACTATTAACAAACTTCTGTGCTTCAAATCAACTGGATATAGGAGGAAGCATATTTCCACATAAAAGAATACATAAAGCAACATGGATATCATAAGACCACAGAACAGACAATTAGATTGATCACATATGCATAAATAAAAAGTTTAGGTCATCATTACATGATGTAAAGATATACAGAGGAGCAGATGTGGTGTCACATCACCATCTTCTGAAAACCAAAACAAAATTAAATCTCAAGAAATTTACAACAGTACATAGCTATAGACAACAGTACAATGTGTGTATATCTAAGAAATCAGGAAATAAGAGAAAAAATTTTCAACCTCAGTATCCAAAAAATACCAAGTACTCCAACAACTGGATGATGTAGCAGATATGGAAGACCACTGGCAACAAGTAAACAAAATATGGAACAAGACATGTGGAGAGGTACTGGAAAAAAGAGAACATCAGAACAAAGCAATGATAACAACAGAAACCATAATCAAGATAGAAAACAAGAAAGCAGATTTAAACAGAGAAAAACCAGAAGCTCCAAAGTCAAGGCTTATGAATTGTACATAGAAGCAAACAAAGAAGTAGAAGTAACTTCAAAAGAGACAAGAGGAAAAATATTGAAGAGCTGGCAAGGACAGCAGGGGAAGCTGCAGCCAAAAGAACACCTGATGGACCTGTACAACAACACAAAGAAACTAACAGGGAATTATAACCAAGCTTATCAAAGATAAGAATGGAAAATTGCTTAGTAATATAAAAAAAACAAATGAAGAGATGGACATAATATTTTGAGGAACTCAATAAATAGCCCAGCTCTAACAAATCCCCCAGACATCCAGCCAGCAGAAGAGGAGCTACAAATCAACTATGAATGACCAAGTAGAGAAGAAATAAAGATATCCATAAAGCTTCTGAAAGATGGAAAAGTGGAAGGTATAGATGGTATTCCAGCAGAGGTCATCAAAACAGATATTGATTCCTCTACAAAGATATTATACTCATACAAATACTTGGAAAAGTCTGGGAAAGATAGGAAATACCAGTAAAATGGAGGGAAGGTTATCTGGTCAAGTTGCCTAAGAAGAGAAATTTACAAGTGTGCACACATTATAAAGGAATAATGTTACTATCAGTGCCAGGAAAAGTTTAAAACATAATCATCCTTGAGAGATTAATAGAGTACATAGACAAGCAACAGAGAGACGAACAAGGAAGTTTTCGACAAAATAGATGCTGTACAGACCAGATAGCCACATTGAGAATAACAGTTGAACTAAATCTGGAATGGAATTGATCACTATGCATCAGATTCCTGGACTATGAAAAGGCAGTTGGCAGTGTAGACAGATAATCCTTTTGAAATTTGATGAGGCATTATGGAGTTCCCATGAAAGACAACTTACAGAACCATTACGGTTAAGAACGGGTGTGCAACAGGGATGCCTGTCTCAATTTCTTTTCTTACTAGCAATAGATTGGATTATGAAAACATCAACATCGCACAACAGAAATGGACTCCAGTGGAATCTGACTAAGCAGCTTGATGATCTAGATTTTGCAGAATTCACTCTTCTGTCCCATAACCATAATCAGATGCAATACAAAATGAAATACTCGATGAGAGGTCACAACAAATGGGTCTGAAAATACACAGGGAAAAGAGAAAGGTAATGAGAATAAATGCAAGAAATTACAACAAAATTGAGCTTGAAGAAACATCACTACAGATGTAGAATTTACACATATCTTGGCAGCAATATAGACATTGTTGAATGGACAGACAATGATGTCAAAATAAGAATACAAAAAGCAAAAGGAGCTTTAACTCCCTTGGGACACATATGGAAATCAAGAGAAATCAAATCCAAGTGTCACAGAGAGTTTTATGATCAATAAATTTTCTATATTCTCTTCTTTTTCTACCCGTGTCCTCTATTTTATTATCGCTCTTTTATCCTTTTCCTGTATTTTTCGCATTCGTTGGTTTGCGAGAAATATATTTCTTTCCCATTCTCACTTTATCATTTTCTTTCTCATACTGATACACATTCTATTACGTAGATCTCAGTCAGACGAGAAACTGTGAATATTCATCTATCTCAGACACAGAAGGCAGACAGGTGTCTATACTTCTCTCATGACACGGGGCTCTTGGGCTGGATTCTCAACATAAACGTGTGAGAATTCACTCTGTCAGACATGATGAGGAGACATATTGTCTAGTATTTCCATCTGACAAGTAGTTTTACGGCTAAGTTGCTCGGTGAAGTGTGGAAACTGCCACCTAATGAGACTTACCGTCTACATTTTCACCGGACACAGCGGTTTTCAGCGGAGTTTTTGAGGTGTGAATGGCGCGCTCATGCATTGCTCAGGAATGAGAATAGTCATGGAGGTGTCAAAGACGAGAAGTGGCAGTTATGGTAGTCACCTGATTTAACGTAGGTGTTAATGAGAAGGGGAGAGATTGGCGCTGTTTTGTGTTTTGAAATAACGTGGGACCTCTTTGTCTGTTTGATAGATATAATCAGAGTTTTAAACTTGATTTCACTCATTCTCCATTTGCAGTAGACGTGGTCACTTCGTTCTAGATACTTAAACTTATAAGTGAAACTCTTAGTTTTGTTGTGATACCGTAGTTCTGTGTTGAGGTAATATTATATTAAGTATCTAATATTTTGTGAAGTAGTAAGTGTTAATCACCTATTTCATTTTAACTAGTTCTTTTGTGCAGAGAGAATTAAAATATAGTTTATATTATTTTTTAGTGCCGTGTTTCAGTGGAAAGCAGAATAAATTATATTTCTAGCTTAAAATCAGGCAGCTATAAATGAATTTGATTTTACTGCTAAATAATCAGACGAGAATATATTTTAAAATTAACTTATAACTGAAATGCTACATCAGTGAGTATTGACGGGATACATATGTATTCCTAATTCATGATGATTGATTTTATAAATATAACTTATTTCACGGGAAGTTTTAAATGATAAGTCCAGCTGTACGCTTGCAGTTTAAAATGTAAGTTATAAAGAGTACATAGTATGTATAATTATTTTATATGTGTTTTTTCCTTTATTCAGTGAATAGTGGGGTGACCCAACTTTGCCAGCGTTAAGTACTGATGAGTAATATCTGTGAAGAACTAAAACATTTACCTTAAAAGACTTGGTGTGAAATCTTTACAAGAACTTTTAAAGGTGAAATGACATAACGGGCCTATTTGCGCCAGATTTTATTCTTCCTGAGAAAACTTAAGTACAGTTCAGCCCTTGTGGCAAGTAAACTATTACAAATTTTGTCAACTTGTGGTGTGACCCAGAATTTTACCTTTGATCGAAGTTATAAATCTGCCATTTTTCCTAAGTAGTGAAAACCTCGTGATTCTGACACTGTGGGCCTGTTTAAACTTTCTTACCCAAACTGATTCAAGTGACCTTAACAGTAATCTTAAAATAAACTGGTGAAGTGAATGCTCCCCGGAGCAGTGGAAGAAACCTGTATCTGCAGAGCTGGGATTCTCTTTATCCAAAGAATACAGATTCGCTGTAGAGAAGTGTCCTAAAGCTTGCGCCAGACGGCGAACAACAGCACGATTGTAGGTAAGAAAGTGAGACAGGGTACCCTGATGAAAGAACAGAGTGAAAGTAGACTGAGTGATGTTTGTTTATGATAACTATATATCCACCCACTTTGTAATTCCATTTATGAAAATTGTTGCTATTGCAGGTACTATTTTTCCTTAGGATAGAGCATACAAATACCAAAGTCTGTTCATACCTTTAAAAGGGAAATTTATTAGGCTACAGCAAATATATCAGTGACTCTTTGGAGCTATCATCTTTTTCCTTTAACAGGACTGTGGGCTAAACATTGAGGGAAAGGATCATACCGTGGGTGTATCATTCTGGTAGCATTTTTATTGACTTTATGACTATTTATATATGTTTTGATGTAATTTTTTTTTATGTGTTGTGATGGAATTTTCTGATAATTAAAAATTCCCTTGAATTTAATCAGTGTGTCGGGTCAGCTCGTTCCAAAATATCTATATAATCATTGTTATAGTTTCCCCACGTGTGTGCGTCTACATGTCGTCAATTGTGTGTGTGTGCACGTGAGTGGTAATATATATATATTTAATGTATAGGTGTTAGACTTCTGACTACTCTAAATCTGTCATAGAAGATAGGTGAGAGAGAGAGAGAAGATTTCTTGATCTCAGAGACAGCCTCTATCACATTCTACCATCTCACTCGTGGAAATCTATTTCTACTATCATCCCTCACTGTGGCTATCACTCATTCTAATCTATTCAGAAGGGACCAACCCCCGTCTTAATTCTCCTATCAAAAATCTACGACACCAAGGCAAAATTAGGAGTCTTCAACTCAAATGTCAAGTGAGTTCTACATTATGGCTCTGAAACATGGAGAGAAAAAAGTTTCATTCATAAATAGGTGCTTGCGTAGAACAGGATTGAAACGATATGACAAAAGCCACACATGTGGAGTTGATGACAAGAATCAGACAAGTGCCAGTGGAACAAGAGATGAGAGAAGATGCTGGCAACGGATAAGACACATACTGAGGAAACCTGTTGACAGTATTACATGACAACCCTTATTCTAAAATTTCCAGCAAAAGAGAGGCAGAGGTAGACCAAAAAAATATACATGGAGAAGAGAACTGGAGACAGAAGTGAAACTGATGAGGAAAATGTGGAAAGAAATTGAGCTGTTGGGACATGACAGGAGGACCTGACATGTGTTTGTTGATGGTCTATGTGACAGGAGGACCTGACATGTGTTTGTTGAAGGTCTATGTGACAGGAGGACCTGACATGTGTTTGTTGAAGGTCTATGTGACAGGAGGACCTGACATGTGTTTGTTGAAGGTCTATGTGACAGGAGGACCTGACATGTGTTTGTTGAAGGTCTATATGACAGGAGGACCTGATGTGTTTGTTGAAGGTCTATGTGACAGGAGGACCTGACATGTGTTTGTTGAAGGTCTATGTGACAGGAGGACCTGACATGTGTTTGTTGATGGTCTATGTGACAGGAGGACTTGGCATGTGTTTGTTGAAGGTATATGTGACAGGAGGAGTTGGCATGTGTTTGTTGAAGGTTTATGTGACAGGAGGACCTGGCATGTGTTTGTTGAAGGTCTATGTGACAGGAGGACCTGACATGTGTTTGTTGAAGGTCTACATGACAGGAGGACCTGAGATGTGTTTGTTGAAGGTCTATGTGACAGGAGGACCTGACATGTGTTTGTTAAAGGTCTATGTGACAGGAGGACCTGACATGTGTTTGTTGAAGGTCTATGTGACAGGAGGACCTGACATGTGTTTGTTGAAGGTCTATGTGACAGGAGGACCTGGCATGTGTTTGTTGAAGGTCTATGTGACAGGAGGATTTGGCATGTGTTTGTTGAAGGTCTATGTGACAGGAGGACCTGACATGTGTTTGTTGAAGGTCTATGTGACAGGAGGACCTGACATGTGTTTGTTGAAGGATTATGCTCTTTGGGGAGCTAAAGGGTATTGTTTTATCATTTGATTAGCATTTTTGCCTCTTTTCCACTTGTCAAAAGAAAATTAATAAAAGCATAAAATATAACATCATGTTCTATGTTTGTACCATGGGTTACAAATACTAAAACATTTAAAACTACATAGCCTATAAACAAATACACTGCACACATGTTTAATCTACAGCATAATCCACAGCAAACAGCAGCTACCATTAATAAAAATCTTAGCTTTGAATCTTAGAAACAGTAACCACAGAAGACAAATACAGAAACAAAATACCAGTTTCCAGCATAAGCATGACATAGCACACAATTTTTATATGATGAAATGTGTATAAGATCATGCTAGACTCACAAACATTTAAAAAAACTGGAACTATCAATGAAATCAAGAAGGTAAAGCATTATACAAGGTAATAACATTCACAGGGAATTGGAGACATGAACTTAAAGGGATAATGAAGACCTGTAAATACACTATAAGGCTTGGTATATATTTGTTGCTTGCATCTGTTTAGAGTAATGAAGGGTAATGATGACTGAATTAATAGACACCCAAACAAAATAAATAGTAATAAAATAAGATAGAGTTAATTTTTACTACTATGTAACTTTTTTTTTTTAATGAGAAAAAAAGCTTCTTGTGATCTTACTTTGAATCTTTGTCTTGTTCATATGACTGTGTGTTCATATATCTGTCTAAAATATTATCCAGGACTTTCACTCATGGTGTAAAGGTCCTCTATGATCATATTATAAAGTTCCATAACATGTGTGCTAACAACAGACAAGTTTAAGTACACGCGATAATGTCTGGTATCACACTTTGTACACTCTCCAAGCATTTACAACATTAACATTAATAGCAAGGGTCAAAATGAATGTGCAAGTTATTTGTCAACATCACAGGGTCTTTTGATGTGGCTTATCACGCATCATTCTTGGCCATCTTTCTTTCATTGTTGAGTCTGGTGTCTTATTTCCTTTCACATTTGTAGACAGGTAGAAAAAGAAATGTGCATGGCCACAGAAACTTATAATTGTCCCTTGATTTTCTGAAGAGGCACAAAGACAAAACTTCCACTTAAGCGAGCCCTAATTTGAGTTTGGACTGAACAATTGCCTTAACTTATCGAAGTTCAACTTAAATGGAAGACTTTTGTCAAGGACTCAGAAAATTTCTTTGGCTTAACTTAAATTCAACTAAAGCGAGTTCCATTTAAGTGGACTGCACTGTATTTCCCAATGTAATGAAAGTAGCCCTCACTTCTTGTGTTCTTATTTTTATATAACTCTCTTATCTTTTAACCTGTCAATAATGCTGCCAAGATGTGTGTATCATTCAACATTTTATAAAGGTGTTTTGTCATCTGCAATTATGATATCATTTGTGGCAAATATTCTCATTATCTTTATCTAGTCCACGTATATTTTTAGACTGAACAGCTACAATCTCTGCATCTTTTATTTCATCTTGCATCTAGTTGTTGTACAGAAGAACCAGGTTAGGAAAATGTAGATCACCAAAACATTTTGATCAAGAATTAAAAACAACACTCACTATAAAATCTGGATTTACTTCCTGTTTGATTTTTTGATCCAGGAATGGGATCTTCTTTTCCATTTTTCTTTCAATCTGAAAAGAAAAATTGTTTCTATGTAAAGAAATCCTACAAAATTTGTAACACACTGGTGTTTGGTGACCTTGAGATATTGTCTTAAGAATTATTCAAAGTCTGTCATAATGGAGATAACAATATTACATTATGAAGTGAGGAATGCAAAGGAATTTATACAGTTCATGTGTGAATTCCTGGATTAGTGCATCCTCAAATAATGCCAACTCTGAGGTCTCGAGTTACCTAGCTAATGCTCAGGGATTGATTAGCCACACTAGAGAAGCCTTACCAACGGGCTGATCACCCGTTTGCCAGTCACTTCGATTACGGAAACAGCAGCAAATGGATTGATTTGCCGTTGCCCTAAAGACGCCAATAGGCGTGATGGGAAACAATGGCAAAGAAAACCTATCTGCTGTTGCCCTAAGACGCCACTAGGCGTAATGGCCACTGACTGCTTTGACGGTCGGTGGCTAAGGACGGAAGAAGAAGAAGAAGAGAAGCCTTACACCATGGCTCCCAATAAGGCATAACGTGGTGAGAGCCTAACAATGTCACATGCCTTTTCATAATCCACAATTCCAATGTATAGCAGTGATTCCAGGAAAATACACAGGGAAAAGGCCCACAACAAGAAACAGAATCATACATAAATCTTCCAGCAGTGCTACCCAGGCCTCTTCAGTGTTCAGATCTGAACCTAAAATATAAACTGTTCATCCAGAACTCAGAGCTTGTAAATATAGCCCTGAAATATTGAGAAAGAAAAAATGCAGCCTTTAAGTTATAGACATCCATAAATTGATACTAATACAGAAAAGACGGATTAAAATACTATGATGGGACCATATGTGTGGAAGGGATAAAAAAGCAGCGGAATAAGAGAAAATAGCCTGTTTCAAGAATGAGCATTTATCATTGCTGCATGAGCTACAAGCCATTTTCAGGGCTTAGTTTTTCTCATCACTATACATCAGTTTACTACAGAGATTACTTATGTTTTAATGCTAATTGCACTCCAATATAACCAACAGACTTAACCCTTTGAGCCCACTGCAGAAATTTCACCACATTATCTCCCAGTGAATCCTGACTGAGACTGTTAAACTTTGTCTCTATTATTAGTCATTTATTATTTTCCCACCCATAGCCAAGTAAATTGTACTTTCAGATTGTGAAGGGAATTACAATGGAATCCCACTACTATGCAACAAATGAACCTATTGTTATTTGATCTCAAGTCAATCAAAACATTCATGGGGTGGTTTCAAATTTTGTTTTCCTCTGAACACAGCAAAAAACATTTGAATAATTACTAGTCACAATTCTGCTAATAGCACTTAAGTTTATGGCCACAGTATCATAATAAAAATTTGGGAAAAATCCACTGAGATGAAAGGAAAGTCTCACCATTTCGCTTTTGTAAGATTACGGGTCAAAGGAAACAGGCAGTCTGAATGCCCAGTTCTTACAGAGTAGTCTCAAATCCCTCCACCCTTCCCACCCAAGAAGAACAAACATCACCAAAACATTTGAATATTTACCAGTAACTATTCAGCAAATTATCTCATGCAGTTCCCGGTGGTCTCTAATGAGACAAGGAAAGAATGGGATTACTGCTCCCTCAGGTACATCAAACAAGGCAACTAATATGAGGTTGTGTAGAGAGCCGCGCTAGCATAGTGGTTACCACACCGCACTGGCGACCTGGTGACACAGGATCAAGCCCGGCCGAAGACATTTGAAGATTTTTCGTCGACCGGGATTTGGACTGAATTAACTGGAAGCTTTGGCGAGGACATTTGAAAGAGTGTCGTCAACCAGGGACTGGGGGCTCCTGAGCCGACCCAGCTCTAATGGGTACCTCCGAAATCGGCGAGTATCTACCTGAATGGTGAGGGACACCTGTCTCTGTGCAGGAAAAAAAGGGATACTCACGTAAAATCAGTCTCAGATTAGATATAATAACTTGAGATTTTGCCTTGAGTATTAGTGGGCGTACGAAAAAAAAAAAAAAATGAGGTTGTGTATGAGGCTGGCAACCTCTTCATGTAAAACAAATTACTACAGAAACCACTGCTACAACAACATGTAAATGTTTCCTGTAAGGGGACCAGTTGTAGTGGCTACTAAATAAGGAGTGAAAAGGAAAATTATGATGATTCTACAGATGACTCTAAAGTTGCTGGTTACATATTAGTGTGATTAAAATCTATGGATACAACCTCTCTCCTCAGTGTAAATTTTGACACATTAGTGTGATTAAAATCTATATACACACCCTCCCTCCTCAGTGTAAATTTTGACACATTAGTGTGATTAAAATCTATATACACACCCTCCCTCCTCAGTGTAAATTTTGACACATTAGTGTGATTAAAATCTATATACACACCCTCCCTCCTCAGTGTAAATTTTGACACTTTAGTGTGATTAAAATCTATAAACACACCCTCCCTCCTCAGTGTAAATTTTGACACATTAGTGTGATTAAAATCTATATACACACCCTCCCTCCTCAGTGTAAATTTTGACACATTAGTGTGATTAAAATCTATTTACACACCCTCCCTCCTCAGTGTAAATTTTGACACATTAGTGTGATTAAAATCTATATACACACCCTCCCTCCTCAGTGTAAATTTTGACACTTTAGTGTGATTAAAATCTATAAACACACCCTCCCTCCTCAGTGTAAATTTTGACACATTAGTGTGATTAAAATCTATGGATACAACCTCCCTTATCAGTGTAAATTTTGACACATTAGTGTGATTAAAATCTATGGACACAACCTCTCTCCTCTGTGTAAATTTTGACACGTTTGTGTGATTAAAATCTATGGATACAACCTCCTTCCTCAGTGTAAATTTTGACATATTACAATATTTTAAAACACGCAATTTTTTTCACTCATTTGACAGGTTACAATTTAACATCAGTTCATCTCCACAACGAAGGTTGGCTGTAATGGATCTCCAACGTCTTCTGTCTCTTGTCTTGGTGGTGCACTCTGATAGACTCTTTCCTGTCCATCTCTTGATATTATCTTCCCACTTATAGCGCTGTCTTCCCCTTGCATGTTTGCCTTCATCTCTCCCTTTTGTTATGGTCTTCTGGAAGGTGTTATGCCTTTTTATGTGGCCAAAGTATTTTAGCTGCTGAACTTTGATCTCCTTCATTAGTTCTCTTTTCATACCTAGATTTTCTAGAACCTCCTTATTTGTTTTCATCTCTTTCCATGAGATACGCCCCATTCTTCTATATATCCACATTTCAAGAGCCTCAATTCTTTCTTCCAAATGCTTATTCATTGTCCATGTTTCTGCACCATACAGAAATGCAGAATATATGTAACACTTTATGATTCTCAGTTTTAATTTGTGAGATAACTGTTTGGATGTCAGTATATGTTTCATGTTGTTGAATGTAGCTTTGGCCATTCCTATTTTCTTCTTGATTTGTTTCACATCTGCCATCTTCTGTTATTATATGACCAAGATATATGTAGCTCTTTACTTGTTCCAACATTTTAAGAAGCTCTAATAAAGCCATTTCATTCCAGAACTTCCTC
Source organism: Oreohelix idahoensis (assembly GCA_024509875.1). NCBI lineage: Eukaryota > Metazoa > Mollusca > Gastropoda > Stylommatophora > Oreohelicidae > Oreohelix > Oreohelix idahoensis. The sequence goes on along the minus strand of JAMPIV010000850.1, from coordinate 103,111 downwards.
CTGAGTCAAAGGTAAAGATAGTCTTATAGAAGATACTGCCACAGGGGAATGAAGTGTTAGAGACTTCACTATACTGAGTCCAGCATGAAGAGGTGGGGGTGACCAGTTCCCTTCCTCATTGCTTTTTCCTTTCCTAACTCAAGAGCAATGCCAGGAACCCATTTACAGATGGGTAGACTGGAGCATGTAGCTTCCATGAATCGAACCTCTGCTGCAAGAGACCAGTGCTCTAACCACTCTCCTCTTGAGTACAATACAATATTTATCAAGTTAAATATTTAGAAAGTCAGTCATTTCAATTCATTATTTTCTCCCTTTCGCTAAAAAAAACTGAAAAATTATAGTGTACTGAGAAAATAACTCTGAAGCAAATGACTAATTATCAATTCATGCACAACCATTTAGCTCTATCTAGGTTGAAAGGATCATGGTCTGCCACAAAAGGGCAAAGACCTCAAGCAAACCATATTGAAATTTCTTATTTTTTATTCTTCAATTTTAATATAATTATGAATCCTTAATGCAATAAAATCTTGGTTTTGTTTGACAAAGAATTATTTAAAAACAAAGAAAAACTTTAAAAATCGGACTACTTAGTAACTAGGTTTCATATGAACAAGTAGTCAAAAAACACTTTTTATTATCTATCAAAAGCTCAGTATGTGGCCCTCAAGGGTTCGAAAGAAGACCAGGCCAATGCATTCTCCGATGCTATTCAAATAAGTCACCCACATCTTTAGGGTTAGGATTTCTAAAGCAAACCTTTAGTATTGCATCTCCGAATGTTTTTTTTAAGGCTGTATCAAACATTTGGCCCACTTCTTCATTTCAACACCCCTCTGTCACATGGCCTACATCAAATTGGTATTCTAATTCATCCCAGACCCTTTTGTAGCTTATTTGCCCATGTGCTTTAAATCATAAATTTGTTCAATGTGCATGACCAATGCACTTTCAATTGTATCGACCCCTGGATAGAACTTGGTTCTCTTAAACAACCGTGTGGCATCTGTTGGTGCTTCAGCAGCATCCTTTTACTTCAATATCATCTTCCTCCATAAGTTTCTACCAGATTTACAAACTGGCTATGAGCCGCGCTAGCGTAGTGGTTACAACACCGCTCTGGCGACCGGGTGATACAGGATCAAACCCGGGAGACGGCATTTGAGGATTTTTCATCGACCGGGATTTGGACTGGATTAACTCGAGACCTGGCGAGAACATCTGAAGGAGTGTCGTCAACCAGGGACTGGCGGCTCCTGAGCCGACCCAGCTGCAATGGGTACCTCCGAAATCGGCGAGTATTTGCCTGAATGGCGAGGGACACCTGTCTCTGTACAAGAAATAAAGGGATACTCACGTAAAATCAATGTCAGGTTAGACATAAAATAATAACCTGAGATTTCGCCTTGAGTATTAGCGGGCGAACGCAAAAAAAAAAAAAAAAAAAAAAAAACAAACTGGCTAGATCCTGAACTAGCAGGCTGCTTTTTAGGGCTGAAGAATAACCAGTACTTATGTACTCCTTCACAAAATGCAAGCACTTTGTTGTAGCAGCATCACTGCATTTGGCAGACCCACAGTTTTAAAGTGTGTAGCCTTACTTACAATACTGACTTGGAACATTATATCATACCTAGCCACTGTTGTAGGATCCCATTACATGCCCATGGAGGCATATTAGGAATATGGTGTTCGGCCCATATTTTCTTGACCATCACTGACAACATCATTAGGGGTGATGTGGTCAGCATCATGCCAGGCTGCCTTAATCTTCCCAGAGTTATTCTGGTACCCAATTTATGAGGCTGGGTCAACCCCTGAGCAGTTTGCGGTCTAAAAATTCCTGTCTTAACTGGGGATTGAACCATGGACCACCAAGCTAGGAAGCCAGTGCACTAACTACTGTGCTACTATGGCTCCTTGTTGTATGAACTCAAAATTGTTCAATTTTGCTGAGCTGTTAACCAAGCTTCCTATGCCATGACATGAGAGTTGTGGAGATGCATGATCACCTATATCAGTGTGCATGGCACATTCATAAATTATGTTTCCACTTTTATCAGCAATACTCAACTTGTCTCCACAATTGTTAACTTTTATTTGCAATAGTTAACTTTTATCCTCAATAGTTAACACATCCCTCATGGATGACTTATGTTAATATTTTAATCTCAGATGAAATATCAGATAATTGTTCTGATCCTTAATTCATTTTGAATTGTATATTTTTTTTAAAATAATGTAATATATACCTTAAAGTAAATACCTTATAAAGTAAAATACAGACTAAATAAACTGCACTGAGTAAAATTAGATTAAAAAAAAACATTAACAAGTTATTACTAATGTGAAAACAGCCCTTTGAGATCAAAGGCACAAACATTTAGCAAGTAGAACCAACTGGGACCTCAAGACGCAGCAATAGAGACCGCAGTCAGCGACTCATAGCTTGACTGCCTGCGTCAGGACCAGCGAACCAGAGCTGGTCAAGACCGTGCTCCACCTCCACGTGGTGGTCCTGGAAACAGTCTGCAGCAGTGCAGGCTGGCTGAGCGAGCATGGATCGCAATGGGAAGGCAAACCCGGTCCTAAAAAATGCCGTGCAGAAGTCGGATGTGTCGACCGAAAGGTGCAGATATCACAGCTACGTTGTAAACAGACACGACGCAACCACCGTCCTTTTCAGGGCGAACGAAGAAGAAGAAGAAGAAGAACCAACTGGTGCAAACATGTGTGGGTGTGTGCATGAGTGTGTGTGGGAGGGGAAGAAAACACATCTAGTTAGTACGTCAAAGGTTGTACCCTATCTTGTGCTGAAATGTGGCAATGGAAGGTAAAATCTTTGTAAAACCCTAATTAATTAAACACTATTTTACTGAAAAGATTATTTTGTTTGCACTACTTAATGTACATTTAGAAGTTTTGCACACGAACTGGCTCTTCTGTCATAAAACTGTAATCAGACGCAAGACAAATTGAAAATACTTCACTAGAGGTCACAGCAAGTGAGTCTGAAAGTATGCAAGGAGAAATCAATGATAATGAGAATAAATGCAGGAAACGACAACAATACTGCATGTGAAGAAACTTAACTTCAAGATGTAGAATCATAAATACACCTTGGCAGCAATATAGACAAAGTTGAAGGGACAGACAGCGATTTCAAAATAAGAATACAAAATGCAACAGAAGCGTGCATTGCAAAACATACATATATCAAGAGAAATCAATTCCAACACACAAATAAGAATCTTGGGCTCAAATGTAGTTTGGCTCTTTTTTTTTTTTTTTTTTTTCGTACGCCCGCTAATACTCGAGGCGAAATCTCAGGTTATTTTTAATGTCTAACCTGACATTGATTTTTACGTGAGTATCCTATTTTCTTGTACAGAGACAAGTGTCCTTCGCCATTCAGGCAGATACTCGCCGTTTTCGGAGGTACCCATTAGAGCTGGGTCGGCACAGGAGCCGCCAGTCCCTGGTCGACGACACTACTTCAAATGTCCTCGCCAGGTCTCGAGTTAATCCAGTCCAAATCCCGGTCAAACGAAAAATCCTCAAATGCCGTCGCCCGGGTTTGATCCTGAATCACCCGGTCGCCAGAGCGGTGTTGTAACCATTACGCTAGCGCGGCTCCCATTGTTTGGCTCTGAAACATGAAGAACAACATAAACAAGAATTAAAAAACTACAGATTGTCATAGATGGGTTAAAAAAGGTAGTCCCACAACAGATACTGCCACAGGGAAATGAAGTGTTAGAGATTTCACTATACTTGGTCAAGCTTCAAGAGGTGGGGGTTATTGGTTCCCTCATGCTTACTTTCCCTCAAGAGCCTCAGATACCCATTTACAGCTGGGTAGACTGGAGCGTGACACTGCCTTTGCCACAAGAGACCAAATAGAAAGGATTGTAGTGGTACGACAAGATCACTAATGTGGAACTGATGACACGAACCAGACAAATACCAGAAGAACAAGTCATGAGAAGAAGACTCTGGAGGTGGATAGGGCACACACTGAGTAAACCTTTTGATAGCTTTACCAGGCAGTCCCTGTTCTGGAATCCTCAGGGTAAGAGACGTTGAGGAAAACCAAAGACTTCACGGTGAAGAGAACTGGAGACAGACATGAAGTGTATGAAGAAGACATGGAGAGACCTTGACCTACTGGCACAGGACAGGAAGACTTGGCATCAAGCATATGCTCCTTTGAGAGTTGAAAGATTATGATAAAGATTATGACTAGGGCCTACTTAACGGGGCCAAAGACGCGTCAAAAGTGAGGAATGCCGTTAGCGACTCATAGCTGACTGCTTGCGACAGCGAACCAGTGCTGACCAAGACCCTACTCGACCTACAAGTGGTGATCCTGGAAACAGGCTGCATCACTGCAGTCTGCCTGAGAGAGTAGGGATCGAAGTGGGAAGGCAACCCGGTCCTAAAATATGCCGTGCCGAAGTCGGATGTGTCGGGCCGAAAATGCGCAGATATCGCAGCTTTGCTGTACACGGCGACACAACGCCACCATCGTCCTTTTTAGGACGAACGTAGAAGACAAATATGACTAGGCCTACTTAACTACGTAAACTTAACATTCAATTACGGTGTTTCACATAGGCTAGGCCCTAAGTATTTCAAACAACAACAACGGATGGGGGGGGGCCACCATCGGGGGAACGTAGAAGGGGGGGTGTTTCACATAGGGGGTATTTCAAACAACAACAACGGATGGGGGAGGGAATTGTTTAAGAGATTTATGTCACGTAGCCTAATGAGAAGCTAGGTTTTTGTGACGAAGGATAGAGTGTTAAAAATGGCAAAAATTGTGTGACAACGTATATGGACGACCTCTAATAAATACTCACAACGATCATAACTTACGCAAAATATCTTTGGCAGCGTTGGCATTAGGCCTACGGAAATGTAGTAGCAAATGTCACGTGGGTATTTTTACAACAGTGTTTTTTTTTTTTCGTCGGGTTTCGATCTTATTTCATGTTGCAATTATTTATTTATTTTACAATAGATGGGTATGAAAAAAAAATAGAATAAAAGTGATTCGTCTTACGAGGACAAACGACAAGGAAAATAGCCAACGTTGCGATTGTACTCCGCGTCTTACCGCAGTTCCCCTCAGCTTCCTCGACTTATTTATTTTACACACATCCAGATCTTTATGTTTTATTTGACGATGAAAAATATCCCGTTCAACCTCTGATGGGTTAAAATTAGGATATATATTGCTTTCAATTCCAAACAATATGAATAACTGCCGATACACTAAGGGAGAACAGTGAAACAAGGCCCGCCATTTTGTCCGAACGCTATTTATACGGACAAGTAACAGTATCACTTCGACACATTGTAAAATACCCACATTTAACACTAACCAAAATCCAACCAAAATGACTGAAAGGTATCCCGTTCAACAACTGACAGGTTACGATTATGATATATAATGTCTCTAGTTTCTCATTTCATAATAAACCATGTTTATGACATTGTATGGTATGTGCAAACATACTCGAAACATATGAGAGAAAATCGGACTGATCTAAAGGCGACGAACTGGAACGGACTACGGACTTACGGAACATGGAACACAAGAAGTATGAATGGGAAGGAAGAGGAGCTGGTGGAAGAGATGAGGAAAGCCAAATTAGCAATCCTGGCTTTAACAGAAACCAATAAAAAAGGACAAGGAGTTATGGATCTCGATGGGGTCATGCTGCTCTACTGTGGTGTCCCCACATCTGAAAGGGTGTGTGGGTTGTATTGTGGCCAAAAACCAAAGGGATAATATCACGGGATGGAGCTTTGTCTCAGAACGCATTATGTTCCTAAAACTAAAAATCAGCAAAAAAGAAGTTGGTAAGAAGACAAAGAATGCTGTATACCGCTACACCTATGTCCCAGTCTTGACGTATAGCTGCATAGAATAGTATGGCGCTGCTGGTTTGACCATCTTACAAAAGATTTCTACACCTCACGGTAGAAAAGGAACGAATAAGTAAATAAGTTTATTTCTGGGGAAGGGATATGAAAGTATTTTCCTTACTGTGATTTAAACAATGGAATGATCCTACCTTTTTGGTCCTCGAATCTGCGTGTGGGCTAGATATAAACCTGACTTTTGGCTCAAATGATGGGAAGACGTTCGTCAGTACGTAATAAACTGTACATATTGCCAAGCGAGCAATTTACTCGCTACCGGGAAAATAAGGAGAAGAACACTGTCATCCAGAACAGTAGTAGAGGAAGGCGCAAACTATGTAAAATTTTCTCAGTGAAATTGATGTTATGAAATTATGATGATTATGTTCGACAGGATACGTTTATGAATGATTAATTGAGTCAGGGAGAATTGTTCTATTGTAATAAATTGACTGTCGATACAAATGATACCCACGTGACTGTGGATTATACTATTCGTTCAGTATTCGAGTTTGGCCATTCAACTGCTGAATTTATGATTTATACAATAATAGAAGAGACCCGTATCATTTCTGGTGGCCAAGCCAACAAGCCGTCATTCAACTTTTCAAGTCGTACGGACAATTTATTTTATTCAGCTTATTATGGATTTTATGATTGAATGTGCATCTCAAGTACCATAATTAGAAGCGTACGTTGATCCATTATCTGATCAGGGAAATCAGTCTCGAGAGAAAGTCATCACCGTTTATTGAATGCCAAGCTAGATATTGCATGACCATATTATCCTCAACATCATCACTATTTAGTCACAGATGTCGAAAGTGCAATTTTTGCTGCCACCTAGAGCAGGGACATTTCTGTCAAGGTCGCCTCAATGTTCGATTGTCAGTACCAAATTTACAACCTAAAGCACTGTAGCAAGTTTAATTTGCTGGGGAGGTTATGATGTTATACCTAAAAGGAAAGAAATCTTTGTCTGTGTTAACCGTGTGAGGTCAAGCACATGTAGGCCCTGACTCTAAAAGATGATGATGAGGTATTTGCAGGGAACCTAACGCTACCTCCCTAGATCTCACACTGTCACTATTTTGGCTCTAGTGTCTGGTGTATGATGTACCTAATGTCTAGGGGAGAAATGGAAATGATGGTACATAAACACAAAACACTTTAACTCACTATAAGTAATTGACTAAAACAGTGGTTAAGGTCTTTCTTTAAAATTCAATATTTTCTTTTTACAATTTAATCTGCCTGTCCCGCCATCTCTTTTGGACAGGTCTTTGAAAATGAGGAAAAGATAGTTTACATAAAATGATTAACTAAAATGTGTGGACTCTTTGTCCAATAAGTATAAAGTCACTCTATCTCTCCTGTTGGTGTATTCACAGATTACAACTTTATTATCTAATAGTGTTTGTCACTTGTTAGGAGGGGCTGTATTTTCATCACGCCCCATAACATCCTGGGTATGATTGAAAATATCAAAGTTTATTATAACTGAAGTGTCAGATATACCCAGATGCTAACACATCACCTGGGATTCTTTGTAGAAGGATAATTCAGTATGTCGTTGCAGAAAATATAGATATATCAGCACACACAAGCTCCTCCAGCTATCTGCTGACAGCATAAACGTTTTACCGGAGACTTGTTGGCATTACACTCACTCATCAGGTTTCCTGTCACTGGCTGGTAACAGGAAATAAAACCTCACAATTTTCACAGAAATATATAACAAATAACGCTGACTTGCAAAGAATGGCCTCAGTTTTCCTCTGCACTGCCCAGACTGCGAATTAATTCTTTATTTTATAAATTAACACAGCTGACTAGTATTTTTTACCAATCGGATATTTTTCAATAAACTTGGCTAATACATTGGTATTTTCTCACTTGGCATATTTTTATTTTTTAAAACACATTTTTGCTCGGGGGACTCTAAGCTATACTACCATATGATTTTTATGGTCAGTTTCAGTATGGTTTAGATTTTCAATTTTGTCACTGTCAATCGCCAAATAAAATTTTTTTCACAAGTCGGCCATCTTCCCCCTCTCATCTCTCTCTAGCATTTTTATTCAAATAACTAACTTGTTTGAGTGACGTCAGAAATACATTACTTGGCAAGAATTTAAACTGTCGTGTGTATATATCATTGGGCCAATCCCACGCGTGTCAAGCGAAGCGGGGTTTTGCGTGGCGGGTGTTAGAATTGGCGTTAATTATTACTGTTGTCTCGTGTTACACTACCAAAAAATGTAAGGATTACTATTATTAAAGGCGTTAAAGTAAAAGTATTACGTTAATTCAGACAGTAACTTGGCGGCACACTTCTGGAAGATCGTTAATTATAAGTCTTGCCGCAGTCTCTATCAGATCGGGCAAAATGTTAAAAATGTTTAAAGTACGTCACAAGGAAAGAGAGTAGGTTTATACGGATGGATCGTTTCTAAGCATTACCATGGCACAAAATTCAGCGCGATGCTGGCGTGTGAGATGCCTATAGTCAGACACATACGGGCGGGATTATTTATTATCATAGGACTAAAATATGTATTTGTTAGTTGGTGTCTGGCGGGAGTTTTAAGCAGTGTACATCTGTTGATGGCTTTGTTTAAGACCGTTCTATAAGGTTTTAACATATATACTGTTCAAAAAAAGAAACGCAACTTTTTTGGTGTTACTTTTATAAAAGATATTTGCTGATTGGTCATTTTTTTTTTTTAAACCAGCGGCACTTGAGCTTTCAGCCCTTCGGCCCAATGACATGTCATTGCGAGGCTGGGGAACCTGAGGACTTTCCTTCCAACCCGGTCAGGAGCTTCGCTCCTTCCCATCCACAGAGGGTTTATCACAGGAGCCGTTCAGGCTATTCAGTCAAATTTCCGGCCGTAAACATTTCTTCAAACGCTGACGCTCGGGTTTGAACCATGAACACCTGGTCGCCAGTACAACGCCGAAGCCATTACACCAGCACGGCTCCCGCTGATTGGTCATCAGTCAACCTATCGACTGTGTCCACCTGGTCATTAACTTCTCGGGGTTACCTGAATTGTACTCACCTCGTAATTCGTGAGGTCATGAAAGAGGTCAAGGTCAAAACAACATTTTTGACAATAACTCGTGACAGGTTCATGAGAATCCCGTGAAACTTGCTGAACACAAAACTCTCTGACCATATTATTGAATGCCTATAAAAGATTGACGCTCCTCGAATAAATTCAGTTGAAAATTCAATGCGCAAGTATGGCTCATCTCACCACAGAACAACGACTCATCATCATTGGACGTTTACAGACTGGACAGTCACAAAGTGTAGTGGCCAGACAATTAAATGTGGTTAGAAGCATCATTGGTCGCCTTTGGAGGCGATTTCAAGAAACTGGTTCAGTGGCAGACCGGCCGCGCAGTGGAAGACCCAGAGTCACAACTCCTGCCGAAGACCGCTTCATACGGCTGCGTCACCTCAGGAATCGACTTGCATCTGCATCCTCCACAGTCCAGTCAATGTCAGCAGCTCGAAGAATTTCAGATCAAGTGGTCAGGGACCGGCTGCACGACTCTGGTCTTTGGGCTAGAAGACCCTACAGAGGTCCTGTTCTTATGGACCGGCATCGCCAGAACCGACTGCAGTGGGCAAACCAGCATCGTCAATGGACCGTTGGGAGTGACTGGAGACTGGTTTGGTTTAGTGATGAATCATTTTGTGTGCTCCAGCGACACGATAGACGGAGAAGAGTTTACCGCAGAGTCCATGAGCCCAGAACAGCGTTGATTAGGCTTCTCCACATGTACTGATGTGGGAGGCGATCACCTTCATGGGAAGAAGTGACTTGGTGCAAATTGAAGGACGTATATATATAGGGGTAGAACGGAACAGTGACAAATACAAAAACTGCACAAGAAACATCAGGAGAGAGATTAGGAAAGACAAGAAACAGTACATTACGAATACCTGCAATAGAATAGAAGAGCTGCAATTTCAGGGACAGGATAAGGATATGTTCAAGGAAATCAGAATGCTAACAGATGATTTTAGACCATCATTATGTGTAATCAATGATAAAAATGGTAACATACTAACAGAAAGTAAGGATATATTGGAGAGATGGAAGGAGTACTGTAGAGAAATGTATGAAGATAGTACAAAGACCCCAGACATGACGATTGAAAGTGAAGAGAGAGAGCCAGAACTTATATTAGATGAAGTACGTGCAGCAATCAAAAGCCTGAAGAAAGGGAAATCACCAGGATGTGATGATATACCAACTGAACTAATCCAAGCATGAGGAGAGGCCAGTGTCCTCGTTTATCATGCACTATGTGTGAAGATCTGGAACAGTGCAATCTGGCCCAAAGCATGGAAACGATCTGTGTATATCCTTCTCCCAAAGAAACGCAATTTAAAACTGTGTACCAACTATCATACTATTGCTTTAATAAGTCATGCCAGCAAAATCCTCTTGTGGATTATCATGAAGAGGATAGAAAGAAAGTTTGAACATGAAATACATGAAGTACAGGCGGGTTTTAGACAAGGCAGAGGTATGAGAGATCACATCTTTAATGTGAGAAACATCCTCGAGAAATGCAGAGAATACAATGTAGATCTTCATGACTGTTTTGTAGATTACACCAAGGCCTTCAATTGCATACAACATAAGAAATTGTGGAACATCATGAGAGACATGGGATTTCCAGCGCATTTGATCCATCTAATTGAAACACTATACCATGAACAACAAGCAGCTGTCAGAGTAGCAGGAGAAACATCAGGATGGTTTGAGGTGAAAAGGGGAGTAAGACAGGGTTGCATCCTCTCGCCATACTTGTTTAACATCTATGCAGAAAATATAATGAGAAATGTTCAGAGTGACCAAGAATGTGAACATTTGGAGGTGGAGTAGGGTCTTGGTCAGCTTTGGTTCGCTGACCCAAGCAGTCAAGCTATGGGTCGCTTTGCAAACTCTAGTGCAAGGGACTAGAACAGTTAATCCTGTCTGTCAAAAGACACAGCGAGGATCAGAACCTTTTTTCTGAATAAAAAAAACAAAGATTATGTCCACAGACAAAACAAGATGCCAACCAAAAATTACCATCAATGATGAGGAAATTGAAAATGTCACAAATTTTGAATATCTTGGCTCCATAATTAACAACAATGTGGAGACTGTTCAAAAGAGGTCAGAATGAGACTGGCCATAGCAATGCAGAGGTTAAATAAAATGAAGAACCTATAGCAGAACACCAGCAAATTAATAAAAGTAAAACTTCTGAGAATGTGCATCTTTCCGGTAGCAACATATGGATGTGAATCATGGACCATTACTCAAACTTTAAAGAAATAAATCGAATCTTTCAAAGCGACCCCAAGATGCAGCAATAGTGAATGCAGTCAGCGACCCATAGCTGTACTGCTTGCATCAGGACCAGCGAACCAGAGCTGGTCAAGACCGCACTCCACCTCCACGTGGTGGTCCTGGAAACAGTCTGCAGCAGTGCAGTCTGGCTGAGCGAGTGCAGATCAAAATGGGAAGGCAAACCCGGTCCCTAAAAAATGCCATGCTAAAGTCGGATGTGTCGACCGAAAGGTGCAGATATCACAGCTTAGGCGTAAACAGACACAACGCAACCACCGTCCTTTTCAGGGTGAACGAAGAAGAAGAATCTTTTAAAGCAAAGTGTTACAGAAAAATTCTCAGAATATCGTGGACCAAGAAGAAGAAAAATATAGACATCCTACATGACCTGAACGTCGAGGAAAACTGGCTCATAAACAATATCATGTCCCAGAAACTGAAATATTTTGGCCACATTAAATGCCATAGTGGCTTAGAGAGAGCAGTGATGGAGGGTATGGTACCTGGAAGGCGAGGCAAGGGCCGACCAAGGCGACGGTGGACACAGGACATTGAAGACACCTTGAACGTAACATTGGAGGAGGCAGGAGGGCTGGCTAGAGATCAAGAGTCTTTCAGGCGGGCTGTAATGAGAGCGACGTTCTGCAAAGGACATGCTACATGATGATGATGATATATATAGAAGCAAGACAACGAAGAATATGACAGACTAAATAAGGAAATAGTAAACTAATGTAAAACAGCAACAGAAGCATGGCTAAGCCAGAAGTGCAGAGAGCTTGAAGTGCAGAACTGAAAAGACACAAAATCTATGTACAAGCAAATAAATGAGTTAACAGGCAGAAGGACACAATCACTGGCTGTTTGAAATCAAAAGAAGAAACATTGTTAATGGGTCATGAGAACATGATAGAAAGGTGGACAGAATACATCAAGGAGCTGTATGATGCTGAAAGACCAGATCTGAATGACCAGGACAGTTGTGAAAGACCTCCAATACTTGTAGAAGAGGAAAGAGGATGCCATGCGCCACATGAAGAAAGACAAAGTGCCTGGACCAGATAATGTAACAGTAGGGGAAATGGAAGCTTTAGGAGAATTTGGAGTAGAAGTGGTAACAAAACTCTTAAATGACATCTACAACAGTGGTCAAAGACCTGATGATCTGCTAAAATTTATATTCATAGCTTTTCCAAAGAAACCTGGAGCCATGGAATGTGATGAACATCGCATCATTAGTATTATGAGTCATGTGACAAAAACATTATTACGAATTATCATAAGAAGAGTGAGAAATCAAATTAAATCAGAAATCAGTGATGAAAAATGTAAATTTGTAGAAGATAAAGGCACAAGCAATGCTATATGTATTACAAGAACATTAATAGAAAGAGCCTTATAGGCGAAGACAGATCTGTATTTGTGCTTTATAGATTACACTAAGGTATTTGACAAAGTGAAACATGAGGAAATTATCAAAATGTTACAAAGCAACTACATTGATGGAAAAGACTTGAGGATAATAAAGAACATGTACTGGCAACAAACAGCAGCTGTAAAAATTGGAAGCCAAAGAGAAACATTTCAGCAAGTAAAAAAGGGTGTCAGGCAGGGATGTGTGCTGACACCAGATCTGTTCAATCTGTACAGTGAAAATATGAGATCTCTAGAGGACATGTCAGGAATATCATTCGGCGGACATAATATAAAGAACTTGAGATATGCTGAGGATACAGATTAATAGCAAAAAGTTAAAAGGAGCTGCAGGAAATGGTTGATACAATAGTGATAGAAAGTGAAAATAAAGGCCTTAGCCTTAATAGCAAAAAAGACAGAAGTAATCAAAGAAAAGAGCTTCCCCAGAATGCACAATCAAAGTAAATGAAACCATTTTAAAACAGGTAAATAAAATCAAATACCTGGGAATATTAATAACAATGGATGAAAGATGCATCTCAGAAGTGAAGAGCAGAATAGCTCAGGCAAAAGCAGCATTCTATAAAATGAAGAGTATTTTATGCAACAATTCTTTGTCACTGGAAGTAGGAAAGAGAGTTCTTCATTGTTATATAGAACCAATCCTGATATATGGAAGTGAGTCATGGACAATTAGTAAACAAATAGGGAAGGCACTAGAAGCAACAGAGATGTAGTTTTACAGAAGAATGTTAAAAATACCATGGACAGCCTATAAGAGTAATGAGGATGTCCTTAAAGAGGCCAGTGCACAAGGAAAACTTTTTTCACAAGCTAGAAAGAAGCAATCCACTTTTTATGGGCATGTTGTGAGAACAGGAAAGCTGGAATATATCATAACAACAGGTAAGGTTGAAGGAAAAAGAGATAGGGGAAGACAAATAGAGCAAATACTGGACTGTTTGACATTGTGGCATGGAAAGAAGTCAACAGCAGAATTAATAAATTGTACTGAAGACAGGAAGTTGTGGAGAGACATGATCTCCTAAGCAACTAGGCATGGTACTTGAAGAAGAATTTACCTTGCTGAGAAAATACAACATTAGAAACATCACACGAGAGAGAGTGTTTGTATGTAACTTGAGTGATCAAATGCAGCATCACTAACATAACACTTGTAAGGTTTCTCTCATGTATTTACTCTTTGTGTGTTTGTATGTAACCTGAGAGACAATGATGCATCATAAACATCACACTTGAAAGGTTTTTATCCTGTATGTACTATTTTATGTGCTGTTAGGTAACCTAAGAAAATGAAGCACGCAATTATCATACTGGTAAGGCTTATCTCCTTTATCACACATGAAAGATTTCTCACCGGTGTGTAATGTGTTGTGTTATTTTAGGTTATATCTTTAAGTAAATGCTGAACCACAAACATCACACTTGTAAGGCTTCTCTCCTGTACGTAATGTGTTGTATTGTTTAAGGCTAACTCTGTGAGTTAATAATGCATCACAAACATCACACTTGTAAGGTTTCTCTCCTGTATGCACTCTTTTATATGCTTGTAGGTTAACTGTCTTAGTAAATGTTGCACCACAGACAGGTTTTGCTCTTGTAAGTAATGTGTTGTCATTTTAGGGTACATCTTTGAGTAAATGCTATACCACAAAATTCTACACCAATAACAGCAATGGAAGCAAAAGCAGGACTGCAAAATCTAAGAGAACTCAGAGATGAAAAATTCACCATCATGATAGAAAAATTCAGATGCCTAAAACAGCACCCCATGCACAAGAAAATAAAAGAACCAAAAACCGAGTGAAAAGATCAAGCTTCAACTACCTATCAAGACAGCTGATAGTTGTTAATGGAGAAGTAACCTCAGAAAATCCAGAGGAATAGGAGCAGCTCGAAGCATACTACAACATCACAAACATCATACCCACATATGCTGTACACCTTACAATCCCAGGCATTGAGAACAGAACTGTGGAGATTCCCACTATTCTGAAAACAAAAAACACTGGATCACCTCAACAACCAATACCCCAGTTCACAGTGGATTCATGTCTTCATCGACGGATCTTTAGAAGAAGCAGTAGGAAAGGAGGAGCAGTGATCCAAATACTAATGTCCAACACTTCAAAAATAGAACAGTCAATTGCTACTGCAGAACTCTCAACAAACTACAGGGCAGAGCTACAGGCAATCCTAGAGGCTACAAAGATACTGGAGAAACAAAGACATAAATGATTAAATATAGTCTTCTTATGCGACTGCATGTCAATTCTCCAGACTATTCAAAATGAACCTGAAGATCTCCAAACAAGATCAGCAATAGAACATCTGAATCAGCTGTTCATTAACAACAAAGTGTCACTGCAGTGGATTCCTGCACACTGTGGTATTGCAGGAAATGAGGCAGCCGACAGACTGGCAAAAGGAGGCACCCAGAAGGAACAGTTTCACCACAGAGTCTCACTGTAGGAAGCAAAGACACTTATTAAAAGAAAGTACAAAAATGCATGGAGCCAGAGAACAAGCAGTAATTACCCACAAGACCCCCATCCTAAAGCTAGACAGAAAACAGCAAACCACCATTTTTAGGTTCCGCAAAGGACACTGTAGACTACAAGTCCATCTCCACAAAATGAAAGCTGCCCTAACTGACCAGCACACATGCCAAAATGGCCCCAGACTCTGGAACACTTTCTGCAAACATGCCCTCTCTTTGGTGACTTGAAAGCTCAAACCTGCCCCCAGTAGATTTTTTTTTTTTTCTCTCGTACGCCCACTAATACTCAAGGCGAAATCTCAGGTTATTATATCTAATCTGAGACTGATTTTACGTGAGTATCCCTTTTTTTCCTGCACAGAGACAGGCGTCCCTCGCCATTCAGGCAGATACACGCCGATTTCGGAGGTACCCATTAGAGCTGGGTCGGCTCAGGAGCCGCCAGTACCTGGTCGACGACTCTCCTTCAAATGTTCTCGCCAAGGCCTCGAATTAATCCAGTCCAAATCCCAGTCGACAAAAAATCTTCAAATGTCCTCGGCCGGGTTTGATCCTGTGTCACCCGGTCACCAGCGCGGCTCCCAGGAGAAGAAAGTGGAACAGAAAATGTGGGGCATCTGCAAGGACTTCCTGCTGATGACTGGATTCATGGAGGCAACTCATCTCCTTGTTTAGATTGCTGAATATAGAAAACTGGTCACAGAAGAAGAATACAACAAAAATCACACATTTAAGGTTTCTCTCCTGTAAGCACTTTTATGTGCATCACAAATATCACACTCGTAACGTTTTGCTCTTGAAGGTAATGTGTTATCATTTAAAGGTACTTCTTTTGAGTAAACCTGCACCACAAACATCATACTTGTAAGGTTTTGCTCTTGTACGTAATATGTTGTTATTTTAGGGTTCTTCTTTGAGTACTGTGAGTAAATGCTGCACCACAAACATGACACTTGTAAGGTTTCTCTCCTTATGAACTCTTTTATGTGTTTGTAGGTTACCTGCCTTGAGTAAATGCTGCTGCCTTGTGAGTAAATGCTGTGTCATCTATGAGTAAATGCTGTACCACAAACAACGCAATGGTTTCTTCCAGAATGTATTCTTTTAGGTTACTTCCTGTCTCATGCTATATGCCTTGTGTCTTTTTAGGTAATATCTTATGTCTTATTAGGCTACTTCTTTGAATTAAATGATATACCACAAACATCACACTTGTAAGGTTTCTCTCCTGTATGTACTCTTTTAAGTCCTTGTAGGTGCCTGTAGTAGGGTCTATGAGTAAATGCTATGAGTTACCAAAAAAAATCACTTGTAAGGTTTCTCTCCTGTACCTTCTTAGTAAACATACCACAAACATCACACTTGAAAGGCTTCTCTCCAGAATGTATTTATGTCTATTAGGCTATTCTTTGATTAAATGATTACCACAAAACATCACACTTGTAGGTTTCTCTCCTGTATGTACTCAGTCAAATGTCTTATACCACAAACATCACACTTGTAAGGCTTCTCTCCTGTATGTATCCTTTTATGAAATTGTAGTGTACATTTTTGTGCAAATGCTGTACCACAAACATCACACTTGAAAGGCTTCTCTCCTGTATGTAATGTCTTATGTCTTATTAGGTTACATCTTTGAGTAAATGTTATACCACAAACATCACACTTGTAATGCTTCTCTCCTGTATGTATTACTTTATGGTCTTTTAGGCTAGATCTCTGAGTAAATGCTGCACCACAAATATCACACTTGTAAGGCTTCTCTCCTGTATGTATCCTTTTATGATCTTGTAGTGTACTTTTTTGTGAAAATGCTGTACCACAAACATCACACTTGAAAGGCTTCTCTCCTGTATGTAATGTCTTATGTCTTATTAGGCTACATCTTTGATTAAATGATATACCACAAACATCACACTTGTAAGGTTTCTCTCCTGTGTGTACTTTTTTATGTCCTTGTAGGTGACCTGTCTTAGTAAATGCTGCATCACAAACATCACACTTGTAAGGCTTCTCTCCTGCATGTATCCTTTTATGATCTTGTAGTGTACATTTTTGTGCAAATGCTGTACCACAAACATCACACTTGAAAGGCTTCTCTCCTGTATGTATTCTTTTATGGTCTTTTAGGCTACATCTTTGAGTAAATGCTGCACCGCAAATATCACACTTGTAAAACTTCTCTCCTGTATGTAGTCTTTTATGTTGATGTAGATTCCTTTTAACAGCATCAAACTTGTAAGGTTTCTCTTGCTGTCTTGTCTTGCGAGTTTCAATGCTTAAATCACTGTAAGTAGCAACAGCTCTATCTCTCACAATAAGCTGAACATTTGTCTCACTGACAGAACATATTTTACTGCAATTAATGTTACATGCTTCATTTTTTAAAGCTGGTGTATTACAGTTTAGGTTATGAGAAAGGTTAGCTGTCTGTTTATGATTGTAGATGAAATTCCTTAATGGTTTATTATCAATGAGTCTCAGTTTCATGTTGTCTTCTCTTCCTGGATCAGTAAAAGTAACATCCCTTTTCTTATTTACTGTTTCATCCACTTTGGTTCCACTGTGCTGTGGTAACACATCTTGAAGATCATTATGTTTACTATCAAATGCCCAGTGTCCATTTATGTGTACTGTTTTTATATGTTCATCCAGGACATCAGGGCAGAGGAAAGGAATGTTGCACAGGGGACAGGAATGTGTGTCTGAAATAATAAAAATAATCAGCAAAGATAAATAATAAAATGCATGTCCTATATGTTTAGTTAAAATTTGGTAAGCAAATGTTCTAGCAAAAACATAAATATAATGTCCTGGTAATTATCATCCTTCAGCTCTACAAGCAGCACAGACCTACAACAAACTTATACCAAGTCTTCATGTCTTGTACCATCAGCTCTTGGATGACTCAATTAAACTGTTTTGTTTAGTAGACCTTTCTATATAGTTTTGTTGAGGTTTCTGGTGGCTTAATATTTCTATAGTAAGTGGTAGCCAGCCCCATACCCAACCCTCCTTAGTTGATTTTTAAGCTATGCATTGTAACAATACAATGTTACTTTTCTTTCCTCCTATTTTAGGCCCAGGTAACACACAGTTGTAGATAATAATGTCAAATGTATAACATCATCCATGACCGTATTCAGATACAAGACAAAATAAAAATATTTGAGGTCACAGCAAATGTGCAGGAAGAAGACAAAGATAATGAGAATAAATGCAGCAAACAATAACAAGACTGTACTTGAAGAAATATCCCTACAAGATGTAGAAACATACTTAAATTCTGGCAGCAGTATAGAATGAATGAACGCATTTTATTTAAGACAAAGTTAGAAGGACAGACAACATTAAAATAAGAACACGAAAGGCTAGAGGAGCATTCACTGCTTTGGGAAAAATACAGAGGTCATGAGAAATCAGATTCTTTAACTCAAATGTAAGTCAGTCCTAAGAAGACGCTAGCAATGGATAGGATATACAATGAGGAGACCTGCTGATAGCTTTATAAGGCTGTCCTTATTTTGGAATCCAGAGTAAAAGAAGTAGAGGCAGGCCAAAGAACACATGCAGAAAAGAACTTGAGACATAAATAAAATGAGAAAGACAAAGAAAGTCTTTGAGCTGATGTCACTTGACAGTAGGACTTGGCATGTATTTACTGAAATGCTTTTAACATTGTGGACTTTGCAACCCTAATAGACTGTATAATGGCATGTAGTGTAAACCGTCGGGTAACAAGCAGTTTCTAAATGGTGTGAGGAAAGCAGATCAAAGGTCAGTCCCAACAAGGCCTGTGTGATGTGGTGCTCTTTGAACAGCTCCATAGTGAAAGCAGACCTTCCAGACATCACTTCCAATGGGCAGAACACTGAAAGGCAAGACAAGCTGAAGTATCTGGGAGTAACATTAAATTGTGGGCTGTCATTCAAGTATCATGTTGAACTTATCATACAGAATTGCAAGTGAGGACTGGCAGCCTTAAAAACAATGGCTGCTGCGTGCTAGGAACAGAGACTACTGTTTCTCCTGCATCATCAGATCATGATTTCAGTAATCGAGTATGGGCTAGGAATACTCACGCTGTCAGTTCACAATGTGAATGACTGGAATGCATTCAAAATGAAGGGATGCAACTACTTTTGGTCTGTACGTTTTACCCCTATTGTAACAATGAGATATATGCAATTAGATCCAGAGATGTGATGGCCCACCAAAGGTCTACATGCAGGTAACCACCCAACAAAAGAAACCACCTACATGAGAACGTAGCTGACATCAAAGGAGCAAGAATAAAGAGGGGGATGTCATGGATGGCACAAGCAGAGGCAATGATTGGTCAGGTGACCAGGGTTGAAAATATATCCAAAGGGGAATAGTGCAGTAAGTCAAGGGAGAACTGGATAAACTACCAGCAGGTCAAGGTTAGCCTTGGCAGAGAGTGCAGATCTTGGGGCAATGGAAAAGCACAGCTAGAGATTAATCAGCTGACAAGTGATCATGCTGGGGATGATGACGCCATTGTGTACACTGATGGGTCTGTAGTGTGGGGTGAGAAATCAGTATGGGGCTTCTCTGCAAGAATAAAAGGCTGGGTCATCACTGAACAGAGTGGAGCCTACATGACAACAACCTCCATCATGAGAATGGAGGCAGTTACTGCAGCACTGAGTTCTGAAACTCCATCAACCAGGGCAGTTATATTGTCAGAATAAAAAGCCATTCTTTGGAAAGTTCAGTATGGATGGCTGCCTCAGGAATAAAAAAAACCAATAGAATCCTCAAGTCTTGAAGAACTGGTGTGGATCTACTGTCCTGGTCATGCGGGAGTACGTGGCAATGAGAAAGCACCCATAGTGGGGACACTGGACATGGATAAGGGAGAGATACTAAGGGCAATTAATGATCACCTGCTAGATAAGATAATGTCACTGTAATGGATGAATCAACAAGGCTGATACTGTTGGAGTTTGGCATCAAACATTGGGACTAACAAAGATGGACGTGAGAGAGGATGCATCCATCGTATGTACAACCAGCGTGCTACAGGTAGAATTAACATTCATACTCTTCTACATTTGCTGAGGGAGACTGAGCACCTATAGGTTTGCCCAGAGTGCAGTGAGGTTGATTCTGATTAACAATAACAATTCATAGCTCTCCGCTACCCAAGAAGTATAGGCCTTCAACAAAAACATGCCAAGTCCTCCTGTCATGCGCCAACACTTAAAGTTCTTTCCATGTTCTCCTCATCATTTTCACCTCTGTTTCCAGCTCTCTTCTTGAGCTTCTTGGTCTACCTCTGCCTCTCTTGCCATGGGGGTTCCAGAACAAAGACTGCCTTGTAATGCTATCAACAGGTTTCCTCAGTGTATGTCCTATCCATTGCCATCCTCTTCTTCTCATCTCTTGTTCCACTGGCACTTGTCATCAGTTCCACATTGGTAACCTTGTCATACCATTTTAATCCTTCTATTCTACGTAAGCACCCATTTATGAAAGTCTATCTTGTTGGTTGTTGTTCTCCATATTTCAGAGCCATATAATAGTACTGACTTGACATCTGAGTTGAAGATTCTTATTTTTGTGTTAGATCTGATTTCTCTCGATCTCCATACATTTCTCAATGCAATGAAAGCTCCTCTTGCTTTCTGTATTCTTACCTTGATATCACTGTCTGTCCCTCTAACTTTGTCTATATTGCTGCCAAGATATGTGTACAATTCTACATCTTACAGTGGTGTTTCTTCAAGTGCAACCCTGTTATCATTACTTGCACTTATTCTCATTATTTTTGTCTTTTCCCTGTGTATTTTCAAACCCAATTGCTGTGACCTCTCATCAAGTGTTTTCATTTTGTCCTGCATCTGAATACAGTTATGGGACAGAAAAGCCAAGTCATCAGCAAAATCTAGATCATCTAACTGTTTAGTCAGAGTCCACTGGATTCCATGTCTGTTGTGTGTTGTCGATGTTCTCATAACCCAGTCTATTGCTAGTAAGAAAAGAAATGGAGACAAGAGCCATCCCTGTCGCACTCTTGTTCTTATCCCAATACCAACAGCAATGTATTTACTGGAGGTCTTTGCTCCTTAGGGAGCAAAATGGTACTAACTGATTTATAATATCATACACGATTATTTAAAGTTTTTTTTTTTTAACATTTTGATTTCTGTACCACAGGCTCAATGACTGCTTTGTATTAAATGTTATATAGACATTTTATGTACACTTCTATAATAGCTTTGTATTAAATGTAATATAGACATTTTCATTAAAACATCCAAAATAGCTTTGTATTAAATATTATATAGACATTTTCATGTACACAGTCACAACAGCTTTGTATTAAATATTACATAGACATTTTCATGTACACAGTCATAACATGAATTTCAAATACTTGTTATTGAGGTGAAAAGGGGAGTAAGACAGGGTTGCATCCTCTCGCCATACTTGTTTAACATCTATGCAGAAAATATAATGAGAAATGTTCGGAGTGACCAAGAATGTGAACATTGCGATCCGTTCACAATTGGTGGAAATGTGATCCCAGAACTCAGGTATGCAGATGACACAGTTATTCTTTCAAATAGTGCCAAGGGACTAGAACAGTTAATCCTGTCTGTCAAAAGACACAGCGAGGATCAGAACCTTTTTCTAAATATAAAAAAAACAAAGATTATGTCCACAGACAAAACAAGATGCCAACCAAAAATTACCATCAATGATGAGGAAATTGAAAATGTCACAAATTTTGAATATCTTGGCTCCATAATTAACAACAATGGAGACTGCTCAAAAGAGGTCAGAAGGAGACTGGCCATAGCAATGCAGAGGTTAAATAAAATGAAGAACCTATGGCAGAACACCACCAAATTAATAAAAGTAAAACTTCTGAGAACGTGCATCTTTCCGGTAGCAACATATGGATGTGAATCATGGACCATTACTCAAACATTAAATAAATAAATCGAATCTTTTGAAGCAAAGTGTTACAGAAAAATTCTCAGAATATCGTGGACCAAGACATCCTACACGACCTGAACGTCAAGGAAAACTGGCTCATTAACAATATCATGTCCCGGAAACTGAAATATTTTGGCCACATTAAACGCCATAGTGGCTTAGAGAGAGCAGTGATGGAGGGTATGGTACCTGGAAGGCGAGGCAGGGGCCGGCTAAGACGACGATGGACACAGGACACTGAAGACACCTTGAACATGACATTGGAGGAGCAGGAGGGCTGGCTAGAGATTGAGAGTCTTTCAGGCAGGCTGTGATGAGAGCGACGTTCTGCAAAGGACATGCTACATGATGATGTTAATAGCAATACCTTTTTCATCTCCAAAAGAGCCTGAGTGTTGTTTACTTTCTGGCATTTCCAAGTAGTTAGTATGCATTATCTCAACTTTAGTATAGCTGTTGTCACAATCAGCCTGAAACACATTTTGACCAAGTTAGGTTTATGTGACACAATGCTACAATAAAAAATGCAGAGATGTATTTTTCTGTAATCTCTTTCTCATTGTCTAAAAAAAAAACATGAAAATTAGTTGTTTGAAATGTGTTATAAAAAACACAAAAACAAAATATAACTAACAAACAAGTATGCCAAACAAGGCTGTTTAACTTCCTGATACAGTATGTCTGAATAATTCTATATCATCATCATTTGACTTTTCATATCTTATACATCATGGATCCACCAATACAGCTGGTCACCTTGTAGGAAGCCTGAACCAAGAAGTCACATGCCCCATACAGTAGTGGTTTCTGTAACAATTAGTTTTACTTGATGAGGTTGTAAGCCCCACTCACAACCTCACATTAGTCACCTTGTAGCAAGCCTGAACCAAGAATTCACATGCCCCATACAGTAGTGGTTTCAGTAACTTACTTACTTAGTCGTTCCCCTTCTACCGTGAGGTGTAGAGGTTTGGAAGAGAGAGCGCCAGACTATCCTATTGGCTGTCTTCTTCCTGGCCTGGTTCCATTCTAGTCCTCGGTCCTTCAAAGATTGTCTAATGTTGTCCTCCCAGCGGACTCTGGGTCATCCTGGAGGTCTGGATCCCTGGCTCTTTGTTTCCCATGCTTGTCATGGTAGCCGATCTTCTTCCATTCTGCAGACATGGCCAAACCATCTTAGTTGGGACTGTTCTATTTGGGTCTGGAGCGGGTGGGATTTTAGGCCTTGACGTATCGTCTGGTTGCGGACCATGTAATCCTCTGCATTCCAGTGCCATCATGGGACATAGTTGGCACTTGTGTTTTCTCTTTTTCTGTTTTTGGTTTTGGTCAGTAGTTCTCCTTCCACCCGCTTGATTCTGTTGACTTGCCACAAGACGGTCTAGAGGGTCCTCCAGTAGTGAGGGTGGGGACTCCTGTCGAGGCTCAGAGCCCGGTCCCAACCTGCCTGGTGGAGCTCCAAAGGGCGAGGGCACTGAACTGAGATCTTCTTGTTACTTCAACCACCTTCCTCAGATACCTCATTTCTGAGGTTTGGATCTGGCTTTTGTGGGTTGTAGTCATTGCCCATGACTCGCATCCATATGTCAAGACTGGGACATAGGTGGAGTGGTATACAGCCATCTTCGTTTTCTTACCAACCTCTTTCTTGCTGAGGAATCCTCGATTTATGGCCTGATAAAGTCTCCCAGCCGCTGCTTTTCGAGTGGCCAACTCTTCTTTGATGCCCCCCTTTCGGTCTATAATAGCTCCGAGATATTTAAAGTGGTTGATCTGCTCCAGGACCTGTTCTCCCAACTTAATCTGATGTTTTCTTTCTTCTCGTGATATCACCATGGATTTTGTTTTAGAGCTGCTTATGACCACCCCTCTCTTCTCCAGCTCTTCCTTCCAGACTTGCAGGTTGGATTGGAGATGTGTCTCTGATTTAGCAATCAGGACAACATCATCAGCAAATGCTAGCTCTAAAATACAGACCTGTCTCATCTTCCAGTACCCCACTGAATACTTTCTTGTTCTCTCCTTACATGCCTTGATGACATCGTCCATGAGGAGTATGAAAAGATAAGGTGACAGGATATCGCCTTGTCTTACACCAGTGGTGGTCCTGAACTCTTCTGACTTATAGTTTGCTGTCCTCACATAATTTCTGCAAGACTTGTAGAAGCTCTGTATAGCATGAATCAGAGGTGCTGGAATATTCTTCCTTGCCAAACAGTCCCAAAGTTTGCTCCAGGGGACCCTGTCAAACACCTTTTCCAGATCTATGAAACAAAGATGGATCTCACTCTTATACTAAAGGGCCTTTTCACTCAGCTGCCTGAGTGTGAAGATTAGGTCTTGAGTACTTCGGTTTGCTCAGAATCTGCACTGGGCTTCATCCAATTGTGGCTCAGCTAGGCATCGGAGTCTCTGCTCCAGGATTCTAGAGTAGATTTTACCAGGGACACTGAGAAGGGATATGCCTCTGTGGTTTCCACATTGTCGATTGTCACCCTTTTTGAAAATCGGTGTTATGATGGCAATCTCCCAATCCTTTGGTATGGCCTTGTTGCACCATGCTGCCTGTAGGACCCTTAGGAGTAATAGGTCGCCTGATGCTCCCATGTACTTAACCATTTCTGGTGTTATACCATCATGCCCTGCTGCTTTGCCCATCTTGATTTTCTCCAGTGCTGCCTTCAGTTCTTCCATCTTTATGTCATCTTCATCACCATTTGTATCCTCTTCTGTGCTAGTGCTTATCATTTCTGATGCTCTACCTTGCTCACCATCAAGGAGTTCTGAGAAATATTCTTTCCATCTTTCCATTACTTCCTTCGGGGCAGTAAGCAATTTGCCTTGCTTGTCCTTTATAAATTTAAGATGGCCTTGTTTTTCCTTCCTCATGTTCTTTAGGGTCTTATAGAACAATTTCTGGTTTTCTTGCGCATCCTTTTCTAGCTTTTCTCCAAATTCTTCCCAGGACTTCTGTTTTGCTGCTAGCACTTTGTTCTTTGCTTCTGTTCTGAGTATCACATATTCTCTATATTTCTCTATTTGTCCTGCTGTGTTTTTAGCTCCTAAGTATTGTTTCCATGCCATTTTCTTCTCTCTTATTTTCTCTTTGACTTCTTCTGTCCACCAAGGTGTCCTCTTTCTCTTGTTCCCAAGTCGGACTTCACCACATGCTTCTGCAGCAGCTGTCTTTATGATGTCCTTGAATTTAAGCCATAGGGTTTCCAAGTCATCAGGTTGTTCTTCTGTGTTTCTCACCGCTGTAGCAATAAGTCCCTGATATCTGGTCTTAATTTCTGGCTCTTTCAGCTTGTAGGTCTTAATGCTCATTTCTTCCATTCGTTTACTTGGTTTCTTGCGTGGTGCTGGGCAGTTCCTAGGCTGAGCAACTCTTTCAGTTGTTCTTTTGATTGTAAGCAGGTAGTGATCACTTCCAATCTCTGGCCCCCTCCAGATTCTAGCATCCCGGACATATTTGAATGAGCTTCTCCTAACAATGGCATAGTCGATCACTGACTTCTCATTCTTTGTTGGTTCACACCTAGTGTATGCATGTATGCGCTTATGGGGGAACTTTGTGTTGGTAATGATCAGATTCTGCTCACTGCAGAATCTGAGGAGTCGCTTTTCATTGTCATTGAGAGTATCTTCTCCATATCTTCCGATAACTCCACCCCATCTAGCATGGTCATTTCCAACTCTGGCATTGAAATCTCTGAGCATGATAATTTCATCTAGGCAGTCATCCACTGTCCTTTGAAGCAGCTCGAAGAATTCTTCCTTGACCTCTGCTCTCTCATCCTCATTTGGCCCATACACTATGACCAGGTTGACTATGGTTTCTCCTTCTTTTAGTTTTGGTTTCTGTAACAATTAGTTTTATTTGATGAGGTTGTAAGCCCCACTCACAATCTCATATTAGTCACCTTGTGTGACATGTAGTAGTTCTATTCTTTCTTTGCCTCATCAGATATCCCAGGGAACTACAATGAACCAACTATAGATACAACATTCTACATCAACATTAACATTAGTAGTTCAAAAGTTTATAGTCATAGTAGATATAGTTTGTCTGAACAACAGTACAGACCAGGGTTTTGGTTCTGGAAATTTTGGTATGTCAAGTCCCAAGAAAAAAAACACTGACAGGACCCAAACAATTAAAAAAAATACTTGAATAGATTTATGCAACATACATTATTCCTAGTCTATTTACTCTTGAATTTTTTTTGGCACATGGATAAATCATGTTAAAACAAGAAACAGTTTGCTGTCAATTAAAGCAGTTCAGGTCAGTTTAGTTGGTTACAAAATTAGCACCCAATATTCTTCGATGTTTCTGTTTTCTAATTTGATGGAGAAAATAAAATTAAAGATCTGAAGAACTATTTAGCTGAAGAAATGCAGGAAGCTCTTCTAAAAAGAATCAGAGAATGACGAGAGAAGGAAATTAATACCCTACGAATGTACCTCCAAAACCTAGGGCATAAAGAGAAGAAAATGTTCCCTTTTAGTAAAAGACTATGCTATATTCTTTCACAGAAGAATTCCAGACTCTTTGGCAACATCTCATCATCAACAACAATAGCAGTCTTCTTCTTCTTCTTTGTATACTCTCAGACGTCAACTTGAATATATCAAAATAATGCAGAGGTTAGACACTATTTCTATCTGCATAGAGATTTTCCAGGAATGGTACTGGTGATGGCTACGTGTGCTTTCTCTGTTCCTCACTGCCACAAAATAACTGTGCTCTACATTTTATTGTGTTCTTCCTGTCTTTTTCTCTACATTGTGCCTTCCACTCATTTCTTCCTTACCCGTATTTTTCTCAACAAACTAGAACACATGACTCCGGTTTTGCATTGTTATTTGCACATGATCTATCCTGAGTAGAGATAACATTAACAACCCAGCTGGAAGCAGTCAGATAACACTGCACTACCTTGTTTAAAACAAACACAGGCATGAACGTATTCGCTCATGAAGCCAGGACCAAAGAAAAGTAGGATTCTAAAAAAAGGGACAGGACGAACGAACAAACTTTATTTTCGAAGGGTTAAGAATTTGGCGCGCAGGCCGTCTAACATTCTGCCCTTTCACTCTCATTAATCTTGACCAAGTATTGAGGATCTTCCGAAATTAACCAGAAAAAAAACTCAACTTTATAATACTGGAAACTACAAAGTCTTTGGAAACTATTTACACGATAATAGTGGGATTAGAAATTATATCAATACCCTAACTGCCCATACAACGGCCCCATAACCTGTGGCCTGACATTATTTGGAAGTCTTGCTATGCCAGACGCCTGTAAATTATAACCCAATATGGTGTGAGTTGTACATCTTATCATTTTATATTTGACATGTTTAACTTGCAGGTGGTTGTATAATTCAAATGAGGCTGGCAACCTCAGCATAT
Source organism: Oreohelix idahoensis (assembly GCA_024509875.1). NCBI lineage: Eukaryota > Metazoa > Mollusca > Gastropoda > Stylommatophora > Oreohelicidae > Oreohelix > Oreohelix idahoensis. The sequence goes on along the minus strand of JAMPIV010000850.1, from coordinate 75,484 downwards.
TATAATGATAGAGTCATGTACCACCAAAGCAAGTGCTGGTGACTGCTTCATGCTGGTTTGGTTCTTTCACAGGAAACCAAAATGTGAGGTAGTATCAGACTCCAAGTGGAGCATTGAGTGGATGATGATAACATCATGGTGTACATATTAATTATTTTAACCTTTTAGTAAGTTTAAATGTATATTTAAACATGTGTAAACCAGGCAAAAGTTGTTTTCACTGTCCAATCACAGTTTTCATCAAATTAATTGAGAGTTATGATGATTTTCATCCAATAAACTGGGTTTTATGATTTATGCTCAGGGAGGGCAAAATTACTTAGAAAAAAGGAGCACAGGAAATGCCAGCGGGAAGGCGCCTGACTAGTGTCAGGAAACCAATACTTAGCAGAGACATTTGTATCTTCTAAAGTTTGTGGTGCAAGCTGGAGATGCCAGGGTGTGGTACCAGCTTGATATGAGTCTGTGGATCAAGAGAATGTGATCTATGTTAGTTGCCAGCATTCAACAGGTTGTGAAGATCCTTGCATTGATATTTGGAGTGGTTACCCCTGCAACTATGAATGGAATGTGCCCTCACCACAGAAGTCGATAATTGACTGAGCAGTCAGAAAACCAGTTTTAGCATCAGTCCAGTAAAGTTATTTTAACCAGGTGTTAAGTTATAATTTTGCAGGGGATTTAAATGTGAGCGATCCGCACATGTGAGTCTAGTGTTTATGGACGCACATGTGAGCACATCTAAATTAATTACGTTTTAGTATTTGCATACGACCGTGCACTATTATTGAATGGGTATAATGCTATTTGTTGCGGTGATTTGTTGCCATACAGCTATGATGCTGAGGGCAGATCTGAATATCTTTTGTCCGAGATAGACATGATTCTGATGCTAGAAAATACTATGAAGATTCAGATATAATTTGGCTCATCACTGTAACAGCCTCAGGTACAGATTCCTCCAGTGCCATTTATCGCAGGGGTTCAATCGACCAGGGGTGTTGATTGCTAGTGCGCCGAAATGCCTGAAGATGTCATTTGATCGTCATTGAAATATATCTATGTGCATGCTTTTAACATGGTTCATTTTATAAATCCATGTATCCTACAACTTTGTGGCTGAACAACTACTGTTACCCTTCAAGTGGTACCAATTATAGAGGTTGATCAACATCCACGTTGATTAAGATATATATGCTGTCTAGACCAGTCATGAAATGTACCTGCCTGTGGTGTCCACGTCTTCGTATAATAAATTATACCATCATTGATGTTCAACATGGGTCCAGTATGCATTCTTTCCAGTTGGTCAGGCTTGTGACCCAGTCGTTGCTTTCGTGTTCATCTTGACACCTTTTAACCAAGCCAAAGAAAGGGCCCACACACACATCATTTGCCTACATATTAACAACCAGACAACAGTAACCAACCAGTAACAATTGGTGGCCAGTGTGGGGAAAACCAGTTCAATTGAATGTGTTGACTCCCCTCGTTTGTCAAGATACGAGATATGTCATTTTATAAAGTCAACACCATCAACGACACATCATTTTTTGGAAGTTTGCAGTTTACGGTTGACCTTGCTTCATTATGTCCACCATTTATCTTCATGTTTTATGTTCCATGTGTTATGCGGGAAGGTTGGGTGGAGACCTATGTTGGGGTACATCCCAGTTTCACACCAGGACCCACGTAGGTGTTCTTTAGGGACTTTTGCAGATTTCCCGCAATGGAAATTCCAGCATATATTTGCTGAAGGACTTTCGGTCTGCTGCGTTTGGTTGTCTGTGACACCTAATTGTTTAGTCGTGACGTGCTGTTTTTATTGAAATATTTTTTTGTATGTGCCTTAGTTTCATGATTGATTTGTTTGTAACTTTCATTCTCAACCTTGCTATCCTTAATTTCTATACAAATTTTGTATTTATACCATGTGCTGTTGATTGTCTCGTTTATTTTTCGCAGTGTCATTGCAATTTTTTGCAATCTTTTTTCTTTATTTCTTCATTATTACTTATTTGATTCTGCAAACGTTGTCATTTGTTCTTTGGTATCTCATCTTTGTATCATTTGTTCTCTGTACCTTCATCATGTATTTCTTGTCTTATATGCTCTATTAACTTCATTTTAATGCATGGTTTAATGATTGATTAATAATTCTGTGATATATTAGCATTCCTGACATTAATAGTAATTTTTATACAGGTTCTGTGGACAAGAACCTATCACACGGTAATTAGGTGATAATTTTAATTTCTTAATGAAACAATTGACTAAGTGAGTTGACAACTCATATAATTCGACAGGATGTCTACATCAGACTACTTCATCAAGCAAGGAAAATTGCTTGGTATGGACACTGATGAGTTAAAGCAATTCGCAACCACTGAATATGCTAAAGCCCAGGAAGAGGTGATAAACAGAAACTTCAGATGGAAGCTGATAAACCGAAACTTCAGATGGAAGCTGAAAAACAGAAGATGGAGGAAAGAACACGTCAAACTGATGCTGAAACACTAAAAATGCAATTAGAAGCTACTGAAAATGAAAACCGTAGACTTCACTAGCAAAAATTATTGTCTTTGGAACTTGAGAGGATAAAATTAATGAATGGTAATAATACACACAATGCTCCGGATACTCAGGCATCTTCACATACGAACAATTCTGGTTCTTACAAGATCAGATTACCTCCATTTAGACCTACTTCCGACGATATACTATTCTATCTGAATAGGTTCGAAGCCATATGCGAGGCCCATAAGATAGATAAATCAGAATACTGTACATGACTCATGGAACTTCTCACTGGAGAAGCTTTGACAGCTGTTTGTATGGTAGAAGGACAACACTAAAATGATTACCACACTGTCAGAGGAATATTACTAAAAAAAATACCAACTTGACGAAGACGGTTATCGTCTCCGTTTTAAGAGTTTATTACCTGAGAATGGAAAAGATTTCTCTGAGTTCATTGAAAATATCCGTCTTACTTTTTCTCGCTGGGTGGAACTTTCGGGAATAGAACACACTTATGACACCCTCATGGATTTAATGCTACGTGATAAAGTTATGTCTTCAGTCAACCCATTATTTCTCTCCTTCTTGCACAAGCAAGGCCAGCAAACCTAAATATTGCAGAAGAAATAAGACACCAATTCTTAACTGCCCCCATCCAAACATGTCTGTTAGCAGCTCTAATGTCAGAGAGGCTTTGCCTGTAGCATCAGCAATGCCCTACAATAACAATTTGCGTTACAGATCACAAAGTGCTGATCGTAACTTTAACAGGGAAGATTATCGCAATTTCAGACATCACCAAGGGAATCAATTCCGTTGCAATTCTCCTGCTCCAAGGAACTGGAGATAATCCAAAAGACCTCAACATTTTCATTAAAATTATTCAGGACATTTTAAAAATAATATTCACAATCAAAATTGACAACATTCCAGTAATTTTTCTGGAAGCCAACATAATTCAGGAAATAGACATTTTAATCAAACGGAAAATAGATCTCATAATTTTTCAAATTGGGGCTCTAATCTAAACAAAGGTAACAGTATAGAAATAACAATGATCCTATTAGAGAAAATAGTGATGATCAATCACAATATATGGGTAGATCTTCAAATGATAGATCTCTTAGACATGCTAACTCAGCTCAACATGAGCCTCAAGTGATTTTAAATCAGGGTGACAATAATACTAATTCTGCTGCTTGTTGTACTTTTGATTTTAAGCACGCATCTCAGTGTTCTGAGTGCACGACTCTATTTCAGCCTGCAGCAGTTGCGGTCATCCTCTACCGACTCTTCCAGCCTTGTCTGCACATGATGGAACAGGGTCTCTTACACTACACAAGGGGTTTGTAAATAATATTCCGGTCTCAGTTCTCCAGGATTCTGGATGCATGACTGTTGGCATTTGCCAGTCACTAGTCCACCCATCTTGTGCTACGGGTAATGTCGTAAAATGTGTGACGTTCGGGGGAACAGTTGAGACTTTTCCAACTGCCATCATCCACATTGCCACACCATTTTTTACGGGGTAAATACACGTACATATGCTCCTGAATCTGATCGCCGACCTGGTTGTCGGACAGATACACGGCATAAAGGTGTGTACTCCAGTACAAATTGCTGCTTGGGAAAGGCAACATCAACTTACTGCTTCCACATTTGTGACTTTGGCAAAGTCTTATCCCATGATACATTGTGCTAATGTAGTGAGACATTGCAGTACTAATGATACTATTGTTCATCATACCAATGTTGGTGCTTCTTTTAGCCCTGGATGTCATGCTTCAGTATGTCATTACTCAAATTATAGCTCTTCTTTGAGTACAATTAAAGAGGAAGATTCCTCTGTATTGTCTGACACACACACCAACTTTATTACTATGGCTGAATCTACATCCAGTCACGTTGGTTGCACCTGCTTTTGTGCGATGACTAGTGGTTTCTTTGCCAAATTTACTAATTTAAATCTTCGTGCATTTTTATATCTTATGTGTATATTTACCTTTTTTATTGGGCCAGTTAGCTCAGTCTCTTCTTGGTTTACAATTTTTTTGTCACACTCACTGCTTTACTTTTAAACTTCGACAGGTGTCCAAATTCATTCATGTCTGTTTTTGCATCTTTATTGCATATCACATGGTTCTTTCATTGAACAGTACACAGTCTATGACGTCAGTTCAACCTTCTACAAATTTGCCTTTGTTAACTGCGTTTCCTTTGTCATACACGACGACTGAGATAGTTAGTCATTGCTACACTCTTATTGATTCTCCTTTTGACGTCGGTATCTTTTGTCTGTTCATGACTTCTCTGTATGTCATTTAGCACACTCAGCTGATTATTTCGAGCAATTGCTTGTGCATGTATGTTATGCAGCATATTCTTCTCGGCGCGACTTACTTCTCACGCTGATATTTTACACAGACAATTTTGTCACCCTATATTGTTACTAATTTCATCTCTGTCTTGGCTACCATCACTGCTACCTATTCTCGTTTGTTGAAGAGAGGTTCGCCTAACATAGTACAGTGGTTACAAGAATGCCACGCCACCTTTGGTAGGGTAATGTTAATATTTAACTCTGCTACTATTTGTCGGTTACCAAACATGAAATTTTTGTTTGATAATTCGCAGGGACGCATCACAGATAGGAATCGGAGCTTCGCTGGTGCAGAGTCATTCAGGAACTCTACATCTGGTAACGTATGTCTCCCGACAGTTAACCACAGTGGCACAACGCTACTCAGTGATGGACCTCGTGATGATACCCATGGTCTGGTTAATACTGCAGTTCAAATGCTTTCTACTCAGCGCCCACATCGTTGTCAAGTTTGACCAGCGGGCACTTACTGAACTTACAAGTACGGACCTCCTATTTTGTTGTCCAAAGGCATCTACCAAGAAGCCAGATCGCTACACTTATTGCGACTTGTACAGCCATATAACTTTCAAGTCCGGGGTTCCAACAACGTCATAGCAGACCTCCTTTCCAGATGCCCACAGGAGTCTCCCAGACCGCTGAACCACTAAACCTATTACGACCTGTGCCGCCACATCATCAATATTGTACTTCTGATTTTATTTGATGTCCCACATACAACATTTCTCGAGATGACCTCGCTTCTGTATTTTGACATTTCTATTTTCCTGGATATGACTTTATTTTATCAACATTACCTAACTAGTTTTTGTGACAATATTTTCATATTTCCTCGTGAAGTTTTCAGCTCATTATTGACGTATGTGCAGTGCTTACCTTATTGGCACATTATTATTCAATAGTATGGATACACGATATATATCAAATATAACTGTCACCATGGAACTTTATTACTGTGATCGAGTTATGACACTTTTTTCACAAGTACATTATTAACGACATTTTATTTAGAAAAGGAAATCTTTGACATTTATTCAATGGATGATTGACTCATAACATTTTATTAGAATGACACAAATAAACATTTAGCTGCCACATTTTCGATGCAATTATTTTCATTTTTTTTTATACATTTAATTTGTTTCGGCTATTTACTTCACTACACTTTTGCATATAACCATGTTTTTTTAATGGTAGCGCAACATTAGCGTACATAGTTACTTAATGATACCATATGTAGTTTTGTTAGTTTAATTAATTATTTTCTTCTCATCATAATCTTTTGGATGTGTTGTTTGCTTCTAGCGTTTTGTTTTGGAAATGGTTTTGAATTTCATTTCGTTTCTCACACTTGTGTTTATACACATACAATACACATCTCATTTTTTAAAAACATGTTGACATTTTTTATCATCTTGGTAGAGTTCAGTTGTTTCTCCATTTATGATCATTCCCCTTTTCATGTCATTTCCTTTGTTCATTTCACTTATCACTTAACATTTCATTTGTAATCCATAGTTGTTCTATGCCTCTTTACTTTTGTTTGAATTGGGTGTTCTGATCTTCTTCAAAAGATGATCTATTATTGATAGATGTACTTCTATTATTGATTTCTATGCTAATAATTTAAAAAAAAAAAAAATAACTTCATATATTAATAATTGTCCATTCTTTAGTGGATGGCACTTGATTGACCTCACTATCTTTTATCGAAAAAAATCTTAGAAGTTATAATTTCGCAGGGGATTTAAATGTGAGAGATCCTCACATGTGAGTCTAGTGTTTATGGATGCACATGTGAGCACATTTAAATTCATTACATGTTTTAGTATTTGCATACTACCGTGCACTATTATTGAACGGGTATGATGCTATTTGTTGCGGTGATGTGTTGCCATACAGCTATGATGCTGAGGGCAGATCTGAATATCTTTTGTCCGAGATAGACATGATTTTGATGTTAGAAAATACTATGAAGATTCAGCCATAATTCGAATTATCACGGTAACCAGCGTTAGGTACAGATTCCTCCAGTGCCATTTATCGCAGGGGTTCAATCGACCAGGGGTGTCGATTGCTAGTGTGCCGAAACGCCTGGAGATGTCATTTGATTGTCATTTAAATATATCTATGCGCATGCTTTTAACATGGTTCATTTTATAAATCCATGTATCCTACGACTTCGTGGCTGAAAAACTTCCGTTACCCTTCGGGTTGTACCAGTTATTGAGGTTGATCATCATCCACGTTGATTAAGATATATATGCTGTCTAGACCAGTCATGAAATGTACCTGCCTGTGATGTCCACGTCTGCGTATAATAAATTATACCGTCACTGATGTTCAACATGGGTCCAGTATGCATTCTTACCAGTTGGTCAGGCTTGTGACCCAGTCATTGCTGTTGTGTTCATCTTGTCACCTTTTAACCAAGCCAAAGAAACGGCCCACACACACATCATTCGCCTACATATTAACAACCAGACAACAGTAACCAACCAGTAACACCAGGCCATAGCAAAAATAATTCTTACCACATCATACCACCTTAATCATTTTTCTGTTTTAACTCTTTCAGTCCCAAGCAAAAAAAGTGGGTTTGGCCCAAGCAAAAATGGCCACCCCAGTGCGTTTTTATTGTTGTTGTTTGGAAATAATTTTTTAAAATGTTCATATGCATAAATAACATTGTTGTTGTATATGAAACTGAAGGTAATTGGATGTACTTTACTCTTGTGCTACAAGTATAAAAGCTTTCACTGAAAAATGATTAGTTATTCAAGGTAAAATGGAGGATATGCGCTTAAAAAATGATTAGTTATTCAAGGTAAAATGGAGGATATGCGCTTAAAAAAATCGCTTTAAAAATCTAAAATAAATATCTCAAAACAGAAACACGTTCACTGTTAAACACGTGCGGTATTTAAAAGAATGTACTTGCAGTCGGAAATGACTTTGTGGGTAATTATAATTAGAAACAGTCTCAAACAAAGGCACATATACTAAAGGCTTTTTAAAGTCGATTGGGCCAAGCGCGTCTAACCGCTGAGCCTTTATAAAGTCGATTGGGACTTAAAGAGTTAAAAATCCATATTTTTTTAAAACAATAATTGATTATTAAATTTGTTATACGTATTTGAAATTTAATAGTTGATTTAAGTATTACAGAGAGAAGTGCAGACCTATGAATCATTTACCTTAAATACTAGGGCAATTCCAAAATCAACTTCTGATTGGCTGGTAAAAATAAACTGGTTGCCATGGCAACATGGCACATTGCCTGCAGCAATCAGTATTGTGTTATCTCGCTACATACAAACCCACAGTCCAAATTTTTCTTACGAGTAGCAACTGAGTAAAGATGGACCCTGTCATTACCAATCCCGCCAGCTGTGAGGTCTATGGTGTGATTCATTGTCTATTGCTGATTTCTCACCATGAATCACAGACCCATCAGCATACACCTCAGACTTGGCACAGCACAAAAGTGGAGAATACCATAATCGATGCACTTCTGCTCTAGAAAGAAAAAATTAAGGGACATAACCCTGGTGTTATACGACCTATGGGAGGTAATAGGTTTTTCCCAGAATGAAAAATGCATCGAGTTTGCGACACCGTGCATGAGGGAGTTCATTTTTCAGTCATTGCTTGCCCACATCTGCCAGGCCCACATGAATCTGTATAACCTGGGCAATGGACAACAGTATTCACTTTTAAATTGGTCTCCTGGATCATCAGTTTATCAAAACCAAAGATGATAGTTTGAATAACGGCTGCCAATTTGAAGGCACTTTGAGAGGTCCAGTACTCTATACGTATTTCATAGAGAGTCTGTCTGCTGTCTTTCTTGTTTTTCTCTTATCAGCTCTTCTTTTTCTCTCTCTCCTCTTCTCTCCTCTATCTCTCTGTCTACATCCATGTTTCCTTATTCAATTTGCCACAGGCACTGAAGACAAAGCACGATCCCTATAGTTCCCATGATATTTCTGGTTTGTTGCATAATTCATTTTATATTTGCAAGGTGTGGTGAAAATATCCAGTCACGCTTGTAGAGCCACAATGCCAGGAAAGAAGCAAGGGATGTTCTGTAGTAAGCACATCTGCCTGGTGCCACCCTGCTCGCACCCAACAGCCAATGTGCAAAACTACTTTCCCAGTAGCACATTAGATCACCTTAGGCTTGGTGTCATTAACTAATGACTATGATTTAAAATGCTTTGACTCAAGTCTTACCATGCTTACTACAATTCTAGATCAGCACTGTGAAATACTGAATATCAATACATAAGTAAGTAAGAATACAAAGTTATCCAAATGTTAAAAATAACTTACTTACTTACTTAGTCATTTCTCTTCTACCATGAGGTGTAGAGGTTTGTAAGAGAAAGCGCCATACTATTCTATCGGCTGTCTTCCTCCTGGCTTGGTTCCATTCTAGTCCTCAGTCCTTCAAAGATTGTCTGATGTTGTCCTCCTAGCAGACTTTGGGTCGTCCTGGAGGTCTGGATCCCTGGTTCTTAGTTTCCCATGCTTGCCATGGTAGCTGATCTTCTCCCATTCTGCAGACATGGCCAAACCATCTCAGTTGGGACTGTTCTACTTGGGTCTGTAGGGGATGGGTTTTTAGGCCTTGACGTATTGTCTGGTTGCAGACCATGTCTCTTCTTGTTACTTCAACCACCTTTCTCAGATACCTCATTTCTGAGGTTTGGATCTGGCTTTTTGTGGGTTGTAGTCATTGCCCGTGACTGGCATCCATATGTCAAAAATAAAAGAAATGTTACTATAAATTTTTAAATGTCTACTATTTTGTTGATTCTAGTACATTGTGGACTAAAACATATTTATGATTAAATCAACGTTTTTTTTTAAATGATAAAATGTATCACTTTCTCCACCTTCTCAACTTTCAGGAAGTTAAAGTCAGGAAAAATTAGAACCACTAGCATATGCCTCAATATTAGCAGCACATATGACAGGATTACGCTGATGTAGTTTGTCTGAACAACTGTATACTATATACAATATCCTACCTCAATATTAGCATCAGGGATGGCAGGTTGATATTTATGACAGTCTCCATTAGTTTCCTGTTTACACTCCTCATAACCTGGATTTTGATTACAGTACTTGTTAAATTTTCATAATTATATATATATATATACATATCTTTCTTCTTCTTCTTCGATCCTTAACCACCGACCATCAAAGCAGTCAGTGGCCATCACACCTAGTGGCGTCTTGTAGGGCAACAACAAATTGATTCCACTTTGCTCGGTTGGTGGCCATCCTTCATACAGTGCCCCAACTCTAGTTCATTCTTTGCATCTCTGCCTCCACAGTCCTCCGCCAGGTTGTTTTTGGTCGGCCTCTCTTTCGTTTTCCTTCAGGGGTCCAAAGCATAGCTGTTCTTGTGATAGCATCAGGGTCTCTTCTAGGACATGACCAACCCAGCTCCAGCGTCTACCAGCTATGATGGTGTGCATGTCCTCTTACAGGTGTGTGTGCATGTAAATGTGCACACACACACACATGGGAAAAAGGTGAAGTTGAAAAGAAGTGTACATATCTCCAGAAGGCTTCAAGGAAAGAAAGGAGACTGACGTTTGGACTGAGTGTTATATATTCACATAATTCATTCAGAGAAAGAAAAGGAGAGATATCTGTACATGTGGTTGCTATGATACTCACAACCACTAATAATCCTAGACTTAAGTCACCCTTTTTGATATAGCTACAAATGGAACATGCATCAATTTATAATTACCTAGTTATTTAGCATGTTTTTTCTTGTTGGAGCTTTGAACAGCTTATATGTATGTCTTCTGGCTAGTAGTAATCTGAAGCATACAAAAAAAAAAACAACACCAGTGTGTTACCGGTGCCCAAAAGTGGAGCAACAAATAGTAACTCTTTTCCCTACCATGCATGTCGTAGTAAGTGACTAAGGAGGGTTGGGCATGGAAGTGAAGAAATCATGTAAAGAAATGTTAAACCACAAAAGTTTCAACAAACATGGACCCAAGACAGGAGAAGGTCCTCTCGTTGGGAGGCACATGATGCAACACAGAGAAAGCCTAAAAGAATCTGTTGCTCATTAACCTTCTTTCTTCTAGGACAGGGTTTCTTAACCAGGGTTCCACAGAACCCTAGCATTCAGCGAAAGGTTGCTAGGGGTTCTGTGAGAGATCATGATCATTTTTTTCAAAGTCTTGAATAAAACTGTGTCTTAGGATATATTATTATTCATATTGTTTAGGCCCATGGTTTTTAGTAGCTTTACTATACAACACTTTCAATAAATGTTCATGCTGCAAATAACATTCTTAACTGCCAGGGAGGCGGTGGTTGGCAGACTTGTTCAGGCTGTGGATCAATGATTTCTCTGTAAAAAAGATGTTGGTGGGAGGACAGGAATGGCTGTGTACAGCTCCACCTGTGTTGATCTGTGGAGGTGAGTTGTGGGCAAAGGCTGCAGCCCACAAAGGCCAACTCCAGACTTCAGAGGTGAGGTGTCTGTGAAAGGTGGTTGAAGTAACAAGAAGAGACATGATCTGCAACCAGACAATACAGCAAGTCTTAAAACCCAACCTGGGCAGTCCCTTAAGGAGAACAGTCTCAACTATGATGGTTTGACCATGTCTCCTGAATGGGAGAGGATAGGCTTCCATGACAAGTATGGGAAACTAAGAGTCGGGGATCCAGACCTCTGGGGCAGCCTGGAGAGTGCTGGGTTGACGACGATAGAAAATCAATGAAAGACCGAGGCCTACATTGAGGCTGGGGGAGGACGGCTGATGAGATAGTTTAGCGCTCTCTCTGGCAAACCTCCACCCCCATGGTAGAAGAGGAACAACTAAGTAAGTAAATAACATTAATTGAAATTACGGTGAGCTATAGATATAATAATCTTTAAGCAGGGTTCCATGAGACCTGAAAAGTTATTTCAGTGTGAAAAGGTTTGAGAAATATATTCTAGGAGAACCTCCAAATTTGGCACCTGGAATGTTCGAACATTGAACAAACAAAAAATATGGTACAGGATAGCAGCAGAAATGAGGGACTAAGATCAATGTCCTGGAACTGTGTGAAGCAAAGTGGAAGGGTGTTGACAGGAGGAAACTCAGCACAAGAGAAATGGTGCTGTCCTCTGGACATAAAGAAGAAAGTTCACACCACAGAAGCTCTAATGCAGTGTTTCTCAACGGGGGTGGTACCGCCCCCTGGGGGGGGCGTTTTCAAGATGTCTAGGGGCATTCTGATGGGTCACAACAATTGGGGGTCACTACTTCCATTGAGGGGGGCATTTGTACATTTTTACAAGAATCAATATGAAACAATTACAAAAGATATTCCCCTTTGCATAGCTTGTAACACGATAGTTTTTATTTGCCCTGCGTCCCATGAAGTGTTTCAAGGATTCCAAACGCAACATTTTAGTACCTGGGATGTTACCATTGTCAGGAGACAGTAGAGTTTTTTGATTCTATCAAAGAAGAATTTAGCATCGAAAGAGAAGTATTGCGAAACGACGTGGCCTATCTTTCAGATATATTTGAAAAGTTAAATGAGGTTCTTCTTAAGCTACAAGGAAATGAGATCAGTCTGATTAAAGTGAATGGAATTATCATGGGGTTCATCAACAAATTGACATTATATAAAAATAATCTTAGTCGAGACCTTTTTCTCATTTTCCATGTTTACTGCAGTTAGGTGGGGACAGGCTTAAAGATTCAGATTTAGAGGTTTATTGCAGTCATTTGGACGCTATTAAAAATGATATGAGCATAAGATTTAAAGACTTGCAAGAACTAATAATACTGGATTGGATGATTAATCCATTTGAATCAGACGTGGAACAAGTTAATCAACATTTACAAGAAGAATTAATTGAGCTACAAAATGTCTTCTATGCAAAAGCACGATTCAGTCACACACATTACGACAAATTTTGGATCGACCAGAGGCTTGCGTATCCCGTTCTTTGGTTTGAAACTAATTGGTAATTACAGCATTCAAAACGTTGTATTCGGTGGAGAAGGGGTTCAGTGCAGTAGTGATTCTACTATAAAGCAACGAAACCGACTGCAGATTTGTAACAGGATTTTAACAAACTCAGAACCAAATATTACAAAACTGGCTGAGTCACACCAAGCACAAGGATCTCATTAAGCTTCATTAGTAAGTGAATTTTTATATAATTACATCATTATTATCAACTAATAATTTTTTAAATTTTTTCATGTTTAAAGTGGTTACATAAGGAGAGGCTTAAATATTCAGATTTAAAGACTAAAATATGGTCACTTACGTAGTCATTTCCCTTCTACCGTGAGGTGTAGAGGTTTGGAAGAGAGAGCATCAGACTATCCTATCGGCTGTCTTCCTCCTGGCTTGGTTCCAATCTAGTCCTCGGTCCTTCAAAGATTGTGTAATGTTGTCCTCCCAGTGGACTCTGGGTTATCCTGGGGGTCTGGACCCCTGGCTCTTTGTTTCCCATGCTTGCCGATCTTCTCCCATTCTGCAGACATGGCCAAACCATCTTAGTTGGGACTGTTTTACTTGGGTCTGCAGGGGTGGGATTTTAGGCCTTGACGTATTGTCTGGTCGCGGACCATGTCTCTTCTTGTTACTTCAACCACCTTCCTCAGATACCTCATTTCTGAGGTTAGGATCTGGCTTTTGTGGGTTGTAGTCATTGCCCATAAATGCAGTCATTTAGGTGCTATTAAAATGATATGATTATGATAGTTATAGAGTTGTAAGAACTAATTTTATATCATTTGATCCGCCAATTTGTAATTCAAGGATAATGAACTTGCGGTATATATAATTCCGTACTTAAACACATATTTAATATAACTATGCTTTTATAAATGTGCTTGCTCTCTTTCTTTATATGATAAGAAAAGATAACTCATTAACTGCATTGCTTTTTTAAAAGTATAGTGGAATATATGTATATGTGTGTGTGTGTGTATTTGTGTATACACAATAAAGAGCAAGAGGGTGCTAAAAGGGTGGGGGGCTTTTTAAAATATTAATTGTCAAAAGGGGGCGTTGCTACTATCAGGGTTGAGAAACACTGCTCTAATGATATGTAAAGAAGCACAGAAAGCACTTATTGAATGGGAAGCAGTTTGACCCAGAATCATAACAGCAACTTTCAAAATAGCTAGAGAATAAAGGTAAACATCATCCAATGTAATGCGCCAACCAATGACAAAGAAGAGTCTGTTAACACTTTGAGTACCAAGGCTTCTCAGTAGCAATTACCTTCAAGTACCAAGGGTTTTTAGGAAAAATGTCCCATTTGGGGTGATGCAATTTAAAAAATCACTGAGACCGAATGAGTCAACAGATTGACATGAAACTTTCAGGATGATATGGGAAGTGGATAAGGTAATGCGTGGTGACCTAGTTTTGTGTTCAGGTACTGTGTTCATGGCAGCCATTTTGAATATTAATGAGGCAATAGAGAAATATTGGCATGCCCTATTGAAAAATGTATAAAAAATATTATAAGCAAATCAAAAGTCATAAGACTTTCCATGATATAATATTATTGTACATTCTTTCTAAAATGAAGGAAATATAATATGCTCTTAAAATGATATTGGGGTTAAAAAGCTATTTGAAATGGACACAAAATTCATGGGTCTGTAATGGCAAAATAGAAATATTCATGCTGTTCCTTCATGATTTCAGCAAAAGTAACACACTTACCAATTTGCTTTAGCTGGATGTGATAGTCTAACATAAAATATGGTCACTTATGTAGTCATTTCCCTTCTACCGTGAGGTGTAGAGGTTTGGAAGAGAGAGCATCAGACTATCCTATCGGCTGTCTTCCTCCTGGCTTGGTTCCAATCTAGTCCTCGGTCCTTCAAAGATTGTCTAATGTTGTCCTCCCAGCGGACTCTGGGTCGTCCTGGAGGTCTGGATCCCTGGCTCTTTGTTTCCCATACTTGTCATGGTAGCTGATCTTCTCCCATTCTGCAGACATGGCCAAACCATCTTAGTTGGGACTGTTCTACTTGGGTCTGCAGGGGGTGGGATTTTAGGCCTTGACGTATTGTCTGGTAGCAGACCATGTCTCTTCTTGTTACTTCAACCACCTTCCTCAGATACCTCATTTCTGAGGTTAGGATCTGGCTTTTGTGGGTTGTAGTCATTGCCCATGACTCACATCCATATGTCAAGACTGGGACATAGGTGGAGCAGTATACAGCCATGTTCGTTTTCTTACCAACCTCTCTCTTGCTCAGGAATCCTTGATTTATGGCCTGAAAAAGTCTCCCAGCCGCTGCTTTTCGAGTGACCAACTCTTCTTTGATGCCTCCCTCTCAGTTTATAATAGCTCCAAGGTATTTAAAGTGGTCAACCTGCTCCAGGAACCTGTTCTCCCAGCTTAATGTGATGTTTTCTTTCTTCTCGTGATATCACCATGGATTTTGTTTTAGAGCTGCTTATGACCATCCCTCTATTCTTCAGCTCTTCCTTCCAGACTTGCAGGTTGGATTAAAGATGTGCCTCTGATTTAGCAATCAGAGCAACATCATCAGCAAATGCCAGCTCTGAAATATAGACCTGTCTCATCTTCCAGTACACCACTGAATACTTTCTTGTTCTCTCCTTACATGCCTTGATGACATCGTCCATGAGGAGTATGAAACGATAAGGTGACAGGATATCACCTTGTCTTACACCAGTGGTGGTCCTGAACTCTTCTGACTTATGGTTTGCTGTCCTCACATAATTTCTGCTAGACTTGGAGAAGCTCTGTATAGCATAAATTAGAGGTGCTGGAATGTTCACAGATGGAATTATTGTTACTTTTTCTCTGGCCTTGGGGCCTATTTCCTTCCTGTCTGCAGCATTGTCCTGACTGTTATGATGAAAATTCATAACGATTATGTCGGTATAATAGGCAGCTCAACAGGGCTCCTTTTTTGTTTATTTTATACAGAGTCACTTATTAATAAAGGAAGTGATGTCATTTC
Organism: Oreohelix idahoensis; assembly: GCA_024509875.1. Taxonomy (NCBI): domain Eukaryota; kingdom Metazoa; phylum Mollusca; class Gastropoda; order Stylommatophora; family Oreohelicidae; genus Oreohelix; species Oreohelix idahoensis. The sequence continues at coordinate 59,578 of JAMPIV010000850.1, read as the reverse complement.
TGTCTGCTGCATAGATGGTGGTCTGGCAGACATGAACAAATTTGAAGCAGTAGTGAGGTGATCATCTGGAAGAGGAGATGCGGCTTGTGTTAGGAAGTGAGCGAAAGTATGTGTTTTGAGCTCCTGCAGTATTCTGTGTTTTCCTGAATTATTCCATCACCAGTGCATCAATATACTTGGTTGAGGTGCACCTGGCTTATTCTATCAAGGAAATATGTGCCTATTCATAAAAATGTCCAAAGGATGATATTAAATAAAGTTTGAATGACTGCCAAAGACCAGCGTTTGATAGGGAACAGACTGGACCTACATACTAATGCATTTGCCTTTGGGGCTATATATCTCTTATCATGGAGCTGTTTGTCAAACCAAATAAACTGCATGTTTGTAAAATTGTGAAGGAGGTGTTGGTCCGCTCAATACAGTTATGCTGATTTCGTATTGTGTGACTGCCCCTAGAGTCTACCTTGGCCATGGAGAATATTTCAGGAATATTTAACTATATGACACGTAACACTCACTCTTATAAAAACTGAAAAGGAGAGCACAACATAGAGTGGTTTTTCACATCCAATACAAAAGAATCTTTTCTGGACTCTCAGTCCAGCAGAATAACAAACAATGCATCTTGGTCGCTGTCAACTATCTTCCTACTGCTGTCAGTAACAATGTTTGCGTGGACTGTGCTGAACTAATTCTATAATGCCACATACAAGCAACCATGTATCCCGACCTAGCAAAAACAGATGAACGGCCACGCTTCATGTTATGTTTTTTTTTCTTCAAAATTACAGGAAACTCCCTTCTACTGCCTGTGACAGTCTAACCCTAATCATAACGCTCACATAGGGGTCATCAAAGCCATACAAGTACCACTGAAACTAATCAGCTGCTTCTTTGCCAAACCCACTCCTAGTAGCAGGTCTTTTTCTACGCCCCTGATTCTCACTATGGCCCTGAAAATTGCTATCAACACCTCTGACAGCTTCACGAATGCTGGAACTAGGGCTGTTGCTGTCTGTTTCAGTAATTTCAGGCTGCCCTGCATTAAAACTAGACCAACTGTTGTCACTTTCAAAGGTCAGCTGAGAGCCAGAATCCAAATCATTGCAATATTCACTAGTTTCACACATTTTAAAAAAAATTTCCATCTAAAGATTAATCAAAACATGCAAAAAAAATTTCCCGTCTCCATTGAGCATTTTTCAATAAAATTGAGTTACTTCCCTTGATATGCGTTAGACTAAGACACTTGCCATGATGACATTTTATGCTGATGCTATACTTACACCAAAGGGCGACAGAAAAAATGTTTGTCGCCAATAGGTGCCTATGGTACTCAAAGTATAAAGGAAGCATTTTACACCAGACTACAAGATATTATGTACAAAATAAGAAGAAATACATGCTAGTTTTGATGGGTGACATGAATGCAATGATAGGTACAGACAACACCTGCTTTGAAGAAATCATGGGAAAAATAAGGCTAGGAATAATGAAACAATGGGGTACTATTCACAAACTTCTGTGCTTCAGATCAACTGGCTATTGGAGGAAGCATCATTCCACATAAGAGACTACCCAAGACAACGCGGCTATTATAAGACCAGTGGCGGATCTACTATCTTCTTCTTCTTCTTGCGATCGCATCTTTGATGTTTACACCGTCAGACGAGTTCTCATGATGAATTCGATGGATCTACTATGAAACTAATGAAGCTTAAGCTTCAGGGCCCCTAATCCCGGAGCGACTTTAGTCCACATTGCTTACAAATTTTGGGTCTACTGTATGATAAGGGTTTTTAAAAAAATAATAATATTAATAATATAGTGTAATTCAATACAAAATAATAGTTAAAATAAAAATTAAAAGGTTATTAAAGTATCATGTAGTCTAGCCGTAAACGAAAAAATGCTTTCTCAGAAAGTAGACCAACAATTTTTTCCTTTCAAAGCATGCAACAATAGTCGCACGACTCAAATTGATTAATTTTTTGTTGTATATATTTCAACAATCCCAAAGTTTTCTAGTCAGTAGCACAGATGTTGTAAAGGTAGAGTGTCGCGCTAAGCTGGCTGTTCTGCCGTGGCTAATGTAATTTTTTTTCCCTTTTTAACAGAGGTCAAGACCCTAGAGGAATAACAATCAGTTCATGAAAGTACTTAAGTGGATACCAAAAACTCAAACTCAAGGAAAAGCGATCTGACAAAATCTCTAAATGTCAAAAACTAACAAACATTTGGCAATGTCAAGTTTGTCAACACCTACAGTTGAAACAAACCAAGCAAACACCATTGAAGCCACTGATAGTGCACAAACTGTGGGAGCTCTTTCTAGCAATATTCAACCCACTGTTGATGCGTTTGATACAGATGACGATCACAGTGGTCAACATGAAAGTACCGCGGAACAAGCAGAGACTGAGCAGAAACATGAAGCAAATTCAGTGATTTCAAAGAATACAGTGACCTCGAAAACTGGCCCATAATAGTTGATAATGATTTCATACAGAATTGTTTAATGCAAGACATAGGTTTTTTTCAAAATAAAAAACCAGATGATGTATATACCGAATCAAGCAGGGTTTACAAGGAGCGAAACAGAAGTTTCTCAAACAAATATTTTGAAAAAAGATTGAAAAATGGCCAGACTCTGATGAGATCCTGGTTAGTTTACTCAAAGAGCAAAGGCTGTATATACTGTTTTGTTTGCAAACTCTTTTCTAAATGCCAAACATCACTTACTACAGGTGGGATTTCTGACTGGATGAATGTACTCAGAACTCTGGAGAATCATGAAGACAGCATGGAACATAAGACAGCGATGTTGTGTTGGATAACAAGAAAGTCAAATAAAAATTCTGTGGATCAGCAACTTGAAGAACAGATGACAAAAACCATACTGAAAAGAGTTGTAGTTGTTATAAAGTTTTTAAGTGAAAGAGGTTTGGCATTTAGAGGTCATGAGGAGAAGTGGGGCTCACCAAATAATGGAAACTTCATGGGGCCCATTGAACTTATTGCAGAATTTGACCCAATTTTAAAAGAACATCTCGTGAAATGTAAAAATGAAAAAGTAAATGCTACTTACCTATCCAAAACAGTGTATGAAGAATTGATAGAAATTATAGGAAAACATGTGCAAGATGAAATTGTGAATCAAATCAACAACCTAGACACCAAATGCTACTCTATTATTGTTGACTCTACGCCTGACCTGACACATGTTGACCAGCTGATAATTGTGGTTCGATACTGCTATAATGGAAAACCCTGTGAGAGATTTTTAACATTTTTACTGATAGAAAACCATTCATCCACGACCTTGTTCAACAAAATACAACAAGTCCTGGGTGAACATAAGCTTTCACTTGAAAATATCCGTACTCAGTCCGGGACCAAAAGATGCAGCAATAGAGAATGCAGTCAGCGACCCATAGCTTGACTGCTTGCATCAGGGTCAGCGAACCAGAGCTGACCAAGACCGTACTCCACCTCCACGTGGTGGTCCTGGAAACAGTCTGCAGCAGTGCAGTCTGGCTGAGCGAGTACGGATCGAAGAGGGAAGGCAAACCCGGTCCCAAAAAATGCCGTGCTGAAGTCGGATGTGTCGACCGAAAGGTGCAGATATCACAGCTATGGCGCAAACAGACACAACGCAACCACCGTCCTTTTCAGGGCGAACGAGGAAGAAGAAGTACTCAGTCCTACAATAATGCATATAACATGAAGGGCTTGGAGAAAGGGCTGCAAGCACTCTTTAAAAACATTAACAGGCACGCAGACTATGTACTATGTGCAGCCCATTCATTTAACCTTGTTGGAGAAAAAGCAGTGTCTACTGTAACTGAAGTTGTTGACTATTTTGGCATTTTGCAGGAGCTGTATGTTTTCTTTTCTGGATCTCCACGAAGATGGGAGATTTTAAACACACAGGGAAATCTACATTTTTCTCTAAAGAGCTTAAGTGTAACTAGATGGTCTGCACACTATGAAGCAGTCCGGGCAATTAAAAATTGATATATGGGTATTTTACAAACTCGCAAACATATTTTTGAAGACTCAGAAAAGAAGCCTGAATGTAAACGAGATGCAAAGAATTTATACAAGTTGGTACAGCTGGAATATGCTATTTTAACAGTCGTTTGGGAAGAAGTGCTGGAGGGTTTCAACAAAACAAGTAAGAAATTTCAAACCCCTGGTTTTGATGTATTTGAAGGTTATCTTCTGCTTTCATCTTTACTTTCGTTTGTTAAAGAACTCATAGAAAATTCAGCTGATAGGATTGCAACTATGAATCAGAAGCAAACGGTTTGTGTGAAGATATCACTTCAAGTTATTCTGATGCTTCCAAACGCATTGTTACAAGGAAATTTTCAGATGGAACAAGTGGTATTGCTTCTTTTAGAGGAGCTGACAAATTTAGGATAGAAGTTCTATATCAACTCTATGACTGCTTGATAATCCAGTTACGCAAAAGGATTGGCCCATATGAGCAGATTGCGAATAGGTTCAAGTTCCTCTCAGAATTGGTGAACAACTCTGAAATTGATGAGGACAGTATTAAACTTATATCGTATTACAAAGATGATATTGACCACAAATTAGTAAACGAGTGTTATCAGTTCAAAGAATATTTGCACCTTAGGAAATCCCAGAACACAGAAGAAAACATGCCATCTAAAATGCAATGTGCAGAAGTTCTTCAGCTTATTTGTGAGCAACACCTAATTGAAGTGTTCCCCAATATTACTACTGCGCTTAAGCTGCACTTGACAATGCCCATCACGAGCTGTGAAGCAAAAAGGAATTTTTCAAAGCTATTCTTTATAAAAAACAAATTTCGGTCTACCATGACTGAAGAACGCTTAAATTCTTTATGCATATTATTTCTAGAAAATGACATTGCAAGGAAGCTCTCATATGACAAAAATGTACGTGAATATGTTGCTAGAAAAAAACACAGAAATAAGAGTATTTTGTAAAATGTGCTTCATGAAGTATGTTCTGGTCAGTTTAACTTTTCCTTCTGAGCACAAATCTCTAATGGATACACTTTGTCAGCCTTGTATTTTAACAAATGTATTAAAATATTTTATATTTTCCTCATTGCTAATTTTCTTATCTTATAATTTTCTTGGTATGTCTTCAACGAACTAATTCTGAATGATGGAGGCAATCATTAAAATAGTTAAGATTTAAAAATCACATATACCAAGGTGGAAAGTGGTTTAGTAATCAGCACATTTGCCTTCCAAGCAAATGTTCTGCATTCAACTCCCAGCAGATTTGTTTCTTTTTTTTTGAAAATTCATTCATTTATCTTCAGTTTTTATATGTGTGTTGTTGTGGATCTACTATAAAGCTTGAACTTCAGGTCCTCCAATTCCATTTATCTCTATAATACATCACTTTCCCATACTCACACATTTTGTTTGTTTTTCTTTTAATAAAAGGGGCCCCTCCAAAAGTTCAAGCTTCAGGGCCCCCAAAATGTAGATCCGCCACTGCATAAGACCACAGCAGATTAATCACATATGCATAAACAAGAAGTTTAGATCATCATTTCAGGATGTCAAGGTAACTAAAGGAGCAGATGTGGCATCAGATCACCATCTTTAAGATGAAACTCAAGAGATATACAACAATACATAGTTATAGACAACAGTTTAATGCAAGAAATCTAAGAAATCAAGAAACAAACTTGCATCACAATATCTAGCAAATACCAAGTGCTCCAACAGTAGGCAAATGTAGTGAATATAGGTCCACTGGCAGCAAATCAAAACTATATGGAATGATCTTCTTCTTCTTCTATCCTTAGCCATCAACCGGCAAAGCAGTATGTGGCCAGTACGCCTAGTGGCGTCTTAGGGCAACAACAAATTGATCAATCTATCGCTGTTTCCACCATGCCTAGTGGCATCTTTGTGGAACAAAAACAGACCAAACAATCTATCATTGTTTCCATAATCAGATTGGTTGGCAAGCAGGTGATCAGCCCACTGTGCGAAGTTTTTACGGGATGGGGTAAACAGCCCCATGCCCATACCCTCCTTAGTCGCCTTTTACGACATGCGTGGTAGGGTGCAGTGTTACTATTCTTTGCTCCCCTTTCGGGCCCCGGTAACACACGGGTGTATATGGAATGAGACATGTGAATAAATCCTGGGAAAAACAGAATGATTGCAAAAAGGATGGATAACAATAGAAACCATCAATAAGATAAAAGACAGACAAAAAAGAAAGCAGATTTAAACAGAAGCAAAACCAGACGTTACAAAGCCAAGGCTCAAGAAGTGTACATAGAAGAAAACAAAGAAGTATGAAGAAGCATCAAAAGAAATCTAGACCTAAGGGTCTTTTATATTTGGACATGCACCCTAATATAACTGACTAGGTTGAACGGAACGCACCTCGCCAAAACGAGGCAAACGTTTTACATAAACAAAAAAAGATGATGCTCCAGCCAATAAAATATGAAGATGTCAGAGTGGCTTAGAGGGATGGTACCACCTCTAACTCAAAAAGTACTGGGTTCGCTCGCAACACAGTGAATGTAATAGGTGGAATTTATTTTTGGAACCAGTGGGTCCTAATGATGTCAAACTCCTACCGATCTCCTAGGTGGTGAGATTGGATTGGAGCCTAGCCTTCACAAATAAGGACAAAAACATAGGAGGTCCTATGTGCAAGTTGCACACATCAATAATTCCTTGGCTGCTGGAAATTGTAAGAAGCAGGCCAAATGGCCACTGCCCTGGCAAAATTTAAAAATTAGGAAGCCTACCCACAACAAAAATATTTACAGAGTGTGTGATTTCTGTATACGTGTTTTGAGATTCTTGCTGGTGCTACGGAGTTCATGCACTGTACTAAGAACCTTCTTGTGTAATCTAAGGGAGGAGATTGGAGCACTTATGGAGTTGTCTGTGAGCAATGAAGATTGTCCCTAAAAACCAAACCAAATGAAATATGACAGACCAGTATAACAGCACAAAGAAGCTAACAGAGAAATACAAGCAAGCAAATGGCCTCTTTAAAGACAAGAATGGAAAACTGCTTAGCAATATACAATAGCGAATGAAGAGGTGAACATAACATTTGAAGAACTTCTCGGTATATCAGCTCCACCAAATCGCACAGAAATCCAGCCAGCAGAAAAGAAGTTACAAATTGACTGTGAATGACCAAATCAGGAAGAAATAAAGAATGCCATTAAAGCTTAGAGATGGAAAAGCAGCTGGTCCAGATGGCATTCCAGCAAAGGCCATCAAAGGAGATGTTGACACTGCTACATAGATTTTATATAAATCACTTGGTAAAGTCTGGGAGAAGGAAGAAATACAATCAGAATGGAAGGAATGATATCTGGTTAAGCTGCCTAAGAAGGGAAATTTATAAAAGTGCACAAATTACAGAGAAACAATGTTACTATCAGTGCCAGGACAAGTATTAAATAGGATCAGTCTTGAAAGAATTAAGAGGCCACAGACAAGCAACTGAGAGATGAACAAGTATGAAAATACTAAATGAGAGTTCACAGCAAGTGTGTCTGAAAATACAAATGGGAAAAGACAAAGATGATGAGAATAAATGCAGGAAATGATAACAAGGTTGAACTCAAAGAAACGTCACTACAACATGTAGAATCATACACATATCTTGGCAGCAATATAAATAAAGTTGGAGGGAATGACAATGATATCAAAATAAGAACATAAAAAAGCTGAACAGGCTTTCATTGCATCGTGAAATATATGAAGATTAAGAGAAATCAAGACAACACAAAAAATAAGAATCTTCAACTCAAATGTCAAATGGGTGCTTGCACAGAATAGAAGGATTAAAATGGTATGACAAGGTCACCAATGTGGAAATGATGACAAGAACCAGTGGAACAAAAGATGAGAAGATCATGGCAATGGATAGGACACACATTGAGAAAACCTGCTGATAGCATTACAAGGTGGTCCTTGTTCTGGAACCCCCAGGGTAAGAGAAGCAGAGTTAGACCAAGAAGCAAGGAAAAGAGAACTGAAGACAGAGGTGAAAATGATGAAGAAAACATAGAAAGAAAGTGAGATAATGACACATGATAGGAGAACTTGGCATGAGTTTGTTGAAAGTCTATGCTCATTGGGGAGCTGAGGGAAATGAATACAGAAAAAACTCTACAAAAGTAAAGTTTCCTGCGTGGGATTTTCTTCAGTGATGAGCTAAGAATATACACCACAAAAACACAACACCTACACAATGGACAAAAACAGTAAAAGTATCTGTCATACATTTTATGAATTACATGTGAATAAATAAGGTTTATTTTATAATAAATTTTTGACACTGGCAGCATTTTCAGTACAGAATATATTTCTGTTGAAAAGTTGTTTAGCCTTACTCAGTAAACTGTCTCCAATAGGTAATGATGACGGGGAACGGGTGCACGTATTGTTCCTTTCTGCATAAATGTGGACTTCTCCCTCATATTTTATTTCTTTCTTCACCGTGTGTCCCTGAACACAAAATAGTATACAAATTAAAGTTTGAGACAAACTGTTTCTGAATTACAAATGGCCACAATGTGATAACTTCAATGATAATTTAGTTTATAACATTTAAATTACTTCCTTATCTCAACTGCGGTATAATTATCACATATTCCAATGGTAAATATTTGCCTTTTAATACATTTTTAATAAAGAAAACAGACACTATAAATGTAAAGCTGTGCCAGACACTTTATAAGTCACACTGGTAATACAGTCTTTAAAAAAAAAGGCACACCTCAACTGTTTTATGAATTTGTTCCAGACAAAGTCCATGAGGTCATAATGTAGGCATTTTCTATGTCATAAGCTCAGGGTTTTTCCAAAGCTATCCTTATGTATTTTGCTGACTTGTTCTCATTTTTTACTTAAGTTTTTGGTGGCTTCAAATTTACACAAGATGGGGTAGCCAACCCAATTCTCCTTAAGCATATTTTATTACATGCATGGTAGGTTACAGTGATGCTATTCTTTGCTCCAATTTTAGGCTCAAGTAACACTCGGGTGATTAAGTTTGTAACAACTTTGTCATTTTTAGTTAACTGTAATCTTAATACAAAGTGGCAATATTTCCCACAATCAGGCAATAAGAATGATAAAGCATGTGACTTAACATTCAATAGTGGAAGAATATAGTTTCCATATAGTCTACAAAATAGAATTTAATCAAATGCTTTCTAAGTAAACAGATTTGTATCTGCTTAAAAACTGCAAACTCACCTCACAGTAAACTTCCTGTTTTATTTCAGCAGTTACATCTGAAATATTATCTTGAACATTTCTTGTTGTCTGGGTAATAAAAATAATGCAACTTGATATTAACACAATTCTTATGGTAGGGCAGTGACAGTTGACAGCAGAACTATAAAGCATTAATTGCTTCATTTATTTACAACAATGTTGTAAATATTCAATATTTCTTATTTTAATATACTCTAATAATTCTCCTTTATAACTATTTGTATCATCATCTTCATTTTTGTTTAAACTTTAACCTCCCAAAAATGTCAGCCACTGAAGATCTTTCCATGTCCTCTTTATCCCTGTCATTTCTATTTCCAATTATCTTCTCCTTGTGTTTCTCCTTCTATCTCTCTTACCTTGGATATTCCAGAACAAAGAATGTCTTCTAATGATATCAAAAGCTTTCTTCAATGTGTGCTCTATACATGCCAGTGTCTCCTTCTATCTCTCTTATCTTGGATATTCCAGAAAAAAAAGAATGTCTTCTAATGATATCAAAAGGTTTCTTCAATGTGTGCTCTATACATGCCAGTCTCTTCTCATCGCTGGTTTCACTGACACTTGTCTGGTTCATGTCATCAGTTCCACACTTGTTATCTTGTCATCCCATTTCAATCCTTCTATTTTATGTAAGCACCCATTTACACAAGCTGTTGTTTTTTATGTTTTCCACCTTTCAGAGCCATACAACAGAAATGACTTGACATACGAGTTGAAGATCCTTATTTTGATGTAATTTCATTTTCTTTCAATTCCATATGCAGTGAATTCTGAATAAGCAGAATTTGCTAAGACCAACTAAAACACTTATGTTTATCTGAAATTCTGTTTATCAAAAGCTTCCTCTGAGCTGTTCATTTACAGTCAGAATAACAGCGAAAGTAATTTTTTAACCCCTCATTTACAATTAATCTTATAAAGAAAAATCTTTGAATGAAGAATTTTACACCAGACTACAAAATGTCTTTGATAAAAAGAGAAGAAAGGACATCACAATTTTGATAAGGGACCTAAACACAAAAAAAGGAACAGACTACATGATGTGGAAATCATGGGAAAACATGGATTAGGTACAGTAAATGAGGGACTATTAACAAACTTCTGTGCTTCAAATCAACTGGATATAGGAGGAAGCATATTTCCACATAAAAGAATACATAAAGCAACATGGATATCATAAGACCACAGAACAGAAAACCAGATTGATCACATATGCATAAATAAGAAGTTTAGGTCATCATTACATGATGTAAAGATACACAGAGGAGTAGATGTGGTATCAAAACAAAATTAAATCTCAAGAAATTTACAACAGTACATAGCTATAGACAACAGTACAATGTGTGAATATCTAAGAAATCAGGAAATAAGAGAAAAAATTTTCAACCTCAGTATCCAAAAAATACCAAGTACTCCAAAAACTGGATGATGTAGCAGATATGGAAGACCACTGTCAACAAGTAAAAAATATATGGAACAAGACATGTGAAGAGGTATTGGAAAAAACAGAACATCAGCACAAAGCATTGATAACAACAGAAACCATAATCAAGATAGAAAACAATAAAAACAAGAAAGCAGATTTAAACAGAAGCAAAACCAGAAGCTACAAAGCCAAGGCTTATGAAGTGTACACAGAAGCAAACAAAGAAGTAGAAGTAACATCAAAAGAGACGAGAGGAAAACTACTGAAGAGGTGGCAAGCCAAAGGGAATATGATGAACCTGTACAATAACACAAAGAAGCTAACAGGGAAATATAAGCAAGCAAATGGCCTTATCAAAGATGAGAATGAAAAATTGCTTAGTAATATATATAAAATAAGATGGACAGAACATTTTAAGGAACTCAATAAATAGCCCAGCTCTAACACATCCCCCAGACATCCAGCCAGCAAAAGAGGAGCTACATATCAACTGTGAATGACCAAGTAGAGAAGAAATTTTAAAAATCCATAAAGCTTCTGAAAGATGGAAAGGCAGCAGGTATAGATGGTATTCCAGCATTGGCCATCAAAACAGATATTGATACCTCAACAGAGATATTATACATACTACTTGGCAAAGTCTGGGAAAGATAAGAAATACCAGCAAAATGGAGGGAAGGTTATCTGGTCAAGTTGCCTAAGAAGGGAAATTTACAAGTGTGCACAAATTATAAATGAATAATGTTACTATCAGTGCCAGGAAAAGTTTTAAACATAATCATCCTTGAGAGATTAAAAGAGTACATAGACAAGCAAATGAGAGATGAACAATCAGGTTTTCGACAAAATAGATCCTGTGCAGACCAGATAGCCACATTGAGAATAACTGTTGAACTAAGTCTGGAATGGAATAGACCACTAAAAATCAGATTCGTGGAATATGAAAAGGCCATTGGCAGTTTAGACAGAGAATCCCTTTGAAATTTGATGAGGCATTATGGAGTTCCCATGACAGACAGTTTACAGAACCATTTTGGTTAAGAATGGGAGTGCAACAGGGATGCCTCTTGTCTCCATTTTAATTCTTATTAGCAATAGATTGGATTATGAAAACATCAACATCACACAACAGAAATGGACTCCAGTGGAATCTGACTAAGCAGCTTGATGATCTAGATTTTGCAGAATTCATTCTTCTGTCCCATAACCACAATCAGATGCAATACAAAATGAAATACTCGATGAGTAGGTAACAACAAATGGGTCTAAAAATATACAGGGAAAAGACAAAAGTAATGAGAATAAATGCAAGAAATGATAACAAAGTTGAATTTGAAGAAACATCACCACAAGATGTAGACTTTACACATATCTTGGCAGCAATATAGACAATGTTGGAAGAACAGACAATGATATCAAAATAAGAATACAAAAAGCAAAAGGAGCTGTAACTCCATTAGGAAACATATGGAGATCAAGAGAGATCAAATCCAACACAAAAATAAGAGTCTTCAACTCAAATGTCAAGTGAGTTCTACTGTCTGGCTTTGAAACATGGAGAACAAAAAAAAAAAAAAAAAAAAAGTTTCAGACATTCATAAATGGGTGCTTGCATAGAATCTTCTTCTTCCTTGATCCTTAGCCACCGACCGTCAAAGCAGTCAGTGGCCATTACGCCTGGTGGCGACTTTGCTCGGTCGGCGGCCATCCTTCATACAGTGCCCCAACTCTGGTTCATTCTTTGCATCTCAGCCTCCTCAGTCCTCCGCCAAGTTGTTTCTGGTCGGCCTCTCTTTCATTTTCCTTCAGGGGTCCATAGCATAGCTGTTCTTGTGGTGGCATCTAGGTCTCTTCTAAGGACATGGCCAACCCAGCTCCAGCGTCTGCCAGCTATGATGGTGTGCATGTCCTCTTGCTTGCTCCGAGTAAGCAGATCTTGGTTGGTGATGATATTCGGCCAAAAGATTCAGAGAATTTTTCTTAGGCATGTTGTGTGAAAAGAGGACAATTTCAACATTTCCTTCTCTGTAACTCTCCAGATCTCCACGCCATCGAGAAGCACAGAAAGCACACAGCTCTGATATAATCCTAATTTTGTGCTTGTGCTGTACTGAGAGGACTTCCAGATGTTATTTAGACTAAAAAAGGCTGTTCTTGCTTTGTTCATTCTGTTGTTGATGTCTTTGCTTGCTCCGCCGTCTGGTGTTACTATGCATCCTAGGTATGTGAAGGTGTCTGTCTGTTCCAGTTGCTGATTCCTTACCGATATGGGCTCAGGGTTGCTCACATTGAGCGTCATGACCTCTGTCTTCTTTAGGTTGATGTTCAAGCCCACCTGCTGGCTATACTTATTAAGTCTATCCGTTTTTTCCTGGATGTGTTGATGTGAATGTGCTAGCAGTGCAGTGTCATCTGCATATTCCAGATCTTCCAATGTAGAAAATGTAGTCCATCTTATTCCTCTTGGATTGCCCTTTGTTGTCTGGCGCATCACCCAGTCTATGACTGTTAAAAATAAGAGTGGTTGATAAGGCGCATCCCTGTCGTACTCCTGTCTTCACTTCAAAGGTTAGGTTGCTCTGCCCAACACTGCATGTAAAGTTGGCATAAAGGCTTTTTATGATTGACACTATGCAGCATGGAATTCCATAAGCCCTCAGTATTTTCCATAAACTGTCCCTATGTATACTGACAAAAGCCTTTTCAAAATCAACGAAATTGATGTACAACTGTCTTTGCCATTCTAAGCACTGCTCTATAATGTTCCTGAGGGTAAATATATGATCTACACATCTTCTGTTCTTTCTAAATCCTGCTTGTTCTTTCCTCAGTTTGTGGTCTACTGCTTTTAAGATTCTCTGCATAATTATCCTGCCTAGTATTTTGCTGGGAACTGAGAGAAGAGTTATTTCTCTCCAATTATTGCAGTCTGCAAGATCTCCCTTCTTGGGCAATTTGACAATTATTCCTTTTCTCCACTCTGTTGGTGCTGTCCCTGTTTTCCAGACTTGTGCAAATAATGGTTCTAATAGTTCTGCTGCTAGCTCTGGGTCTGTCTTAAATAGCTCTGCATTTAAGTTATCATGACCAGGAGCTTTTCCATTCTTTAACCCTTTGATTGCTGTGATGATTTCTTCTTTTTGTGGGATGTCTGTATTAACATCTAGATCATTTTCAGCCTCAGGAACATTCAATTGTGTCTCTGGTGGTTCCTTATTCAGAGTTTCTCTGAAATGCTCTGCCCATCTTGTTTCCTGTCCCTCTACTGTCGTGATGAGATTTCCGTGCTTATCTCTTACTAATGTAATATTGTTTGCACCTCGTTTTCCACTCATGATTTTAGTTATTTTGTATACTGTGATTTGTTCATTTCTCAGTGCTGCCTCTTCTGCCTGTCTTGCAAGGTCATCCAGAAATGTCCTTTTGTTAGCACGGGTTTGACGTTTAACTTCCTTGTCCAGCTGACTGTACTGTTCACTATATATTGCCTTTAATCTGGGAGACTTAGCTTGTTTTCTTTCTTTTCACTTCCTTTCTCTTCGCTATGGGGTTTAGCGTATCTGGTGTTCTCCAGTCTTGGCTCTTTCTTTCCTGGAATCCCAAGCATGACTTGCTGCTTTCCTTGTATATTGTTGAGATGGTGTTGAATCTCTGGTCAACATCATCGGTCTCTGTTCTTTCCTAGCTTTTGATAATCTCATATCTTCTCTTTACATTGACCACGAAAGCTTTTCTGGTGAGGGGATCCTTCAGTTTCGTGATGTTGTATCTTTTCTGTTTGACTGCAACTGGTTCAGCAGCTCTGAGTTTTACTTTCAGTCTTGCCACTTCTAGGTGATGATCCCTTCCCACATCTGCGCCTCTTCTTACTTGTGAAAATGGTGATTCAGGTAGTAATGAGTAATGTATGTATGCATTACCTTGTAAACAAGAAGAATCCAGCAATAAGCTATTATTACACATCAAATATGAATTATTTTAACACATTTCTGTCTGTTTAACTCATGTTTGAGGTTTCAAAGTTTTGATCAAGAATTAAAAACAACACTCACTATAAAATCTGGATTTACTTCCTGTTTGATTTTTTGATCCAGGAATGGGATCTTCTTTTCCATATTTCTTTCAATCTGAAAAGTAAAATTGTTTCTATGTGAAGAAATCCTACAATATTGGTAATATACTGGTGTTTGGAGACCTTGTGATGTTGTCATAAGAATTATTCAAAGTCTGTTGTAATGGAGATAACAATATAACATCTATGAAGAAGGGAATGCAAAGGAATTTATGCAGCTCACGTGTCAATTCCTGGATTAGTGCATCCTCAAAAAATGCCAACTGTGAGGTCTCGAGTTACCTGGCTGATGCTCAGGGATTGATTAACACACTAGAGAAGCCTAACACCATGGTTCCCAATAAGGTGTAACATAGTGAGAGCCTAACAATGTCACATGCCTTCTCATAATCCACAATTCCAATGTATATCAGTGAATTCCAGGGAAATACACAGGGAAAAGGCCCACTACAAGATATAGAATCATACATAAATCTTTCAGCAATGCTACCCAGACCTCTTCAGTGTTCAGATCTGAACCTAAAATATAAACTGTTCATCCAGTACTCAGAGCTTGCATATAGCCCTGATATATTGAGAGAGAAAAAAATGCAGCCTTTAAGTTTTTGACATCTATAAATTGATGCTAATACAGAACAGATGGATTAAAATACTATGATAGGACCATATGGAAGGGATGAAAAAGCAGCGGAATAAGAGAAAATAGCCTGTTTCAAGACTGAGCATTTATCATTGCTGAATGAGCTAAAAGCCATTTTCAGGGCTTAGTTTTTCTCATCACTATACTTCAGTTTACTAAAGAGATTACTTATTTTTTAATGCTAATTGCACTCCAATATAACCAACAGACTTAACCCTTTGAGCCCACTGCAAAAATTTCACCATATTCTCTCCCAGTGAATCCTGACTGAGACCGTTAAACCTCGTCTCCATTATTATGCCACTCAATGCCAGGTAAATTGTACTTACGGACTGAGAATGGAATTACAATGGAATCACACAACTATGCAACAAATGAAATCGTTAGCCTATTGTTATTTGATCCTGAGTATATCAAAACGTTCATAGGGTGGTTGCGAATTTTGTTTCCCTGTGAACACAGAAAGCATCTGAAAAATTTGAATATTTACTAGTCACAATTCTGCTAATAGCACTTAAGTTTATGGTCACAGTATCATAATAAAAATTTTGGAAAAATCCATTGAGATGAAACAAGTCTCACCATTCTGCTTTTGTAAGATAACAGGCTCAAAGGAAACAGGCAGTCTGAATGCCCAGTGTTTACAAAGTGGTCTCAACTTCCCTCCCCCCCTTCCCGCCCAAGAAGAACAAACATCACCGAAGCATTTGATTATTTACCAGTAACTATTCAGCAAATTATCTCATGCAGTTCCCAGTGGTCTCTGATGAGACAAGGAAAGAATGGAATTACTGCTCCCTCAGGTACATCAAACAAGGCAACTAATATGAGGTTGTGTATGAGGCTGGCAACCTCTTCATGTAAAACAAATTACTACAGAAACCACTGCTACAACATGTCAATGTTTCCTGTAAGGGGACCAGTTGTAGTGGCTGCTCCATAAGGTGTGAAAAGAAAAATTATAATGATTCTACAGATGACTCTAAAGTTGCTGGTTACACATTAGTGTGATTAAAATCTATGGACAGAACCTCCCTCCTCAGTGTAAATTTTGACTTATTAGTATGATTAAAATCTATGGACAAAACCTCCTACCTCAGTGTAAATTTTGACACATTACAATATTTTAAAACAGGTAATTTTTTTCACTCATTTGACAGGTTACAATTTAACAGATGCAGTAATTTCACTCCAGACTTCATTCCAAGGTGCTACTCAACATTTTACAAGTTATAATATTATAGTATATGCAGTAATTTCATTCCAGACTTCCTCTCTAGTGCTATGCATTTGATAAATTACAATGTTCTAAGAAGGGCCGCTCTGGAACTTCCTTCCCTGGTGCAACAAAGAACATTTGACAAGTTAAAAAGTTCTAATAGAGTCATTTCACTCCAGAACTTCCTCCTGAGTAAAAGATAAAGGTTGTCTTATAGAAGATACTGCCACAGGGGAATGAAGTGTTAGAGACTTCACTATACTGAGTCCAGCATCAAGAGGTGAGGTGACCATTTCCCTTCCTCACTGCTTTTTCCTTTCCTAACCCAAGAGCAATGCCAGGAACCCATTTACAGATGGGTAGACTGGAGCATCTGCCATCAATGGTACCTATACCTTGTAGCGGTATGGCAGCTTGCGTACCCTGACAATCCCCAGAGCTATGTGATGACGCCCAATTTATATTATGATTGAGTAATTGGCCGCCAAATGACGCGTGCACCATGAGGTGAGTGATGGTGCCCGTGGTCTGGTTTTGTGAAGTGTGTAGATGATGTACAGTCAAACAATGATCATACAAAAAACAGGGCAATCCATACAAAGACGTCAGTTAACTCACGACGTATAAAGTCAATGATGCTTGTAACAGCTAGTGACGTTTTTCTGTATCATTTATTGTGGACGCCACAGTGACAAAATGTATACGCGAATATGTAGGTACATCAGACAGTCATTATCACAGCAACAATGTCAGTATAGCAATGGACGGTAGACAGCATCATAATAAAGGTGATTCACAGGCATGTCAATACATTATAAGGCTGTAATGTAGTCGGGAAAATTCTCCATCCCTTTCTATCTTAGCCAGAAGATAACCAGATGTATGAGATCAGTTCACTCTCCTTAATCTGACTTCAGCAAGACAGGCACGTCTGCCGAAGTATAAATAATGTCCTCAAAAATATCCTCTAGATAACAAAGGTTTTCCAAACCTAGTTCATGTAACAAAGTAGCAAGTAATGGTCCTTGGGACATGCATCAACCGATGCAGTACAATACAGCGACATGTGAGCTGGGAAAACATCTCGTGACGACGCCTTTCGAAGACAGGCTATGAATCAAAAATCGCTCACGACCAAAAATCGATAGAGTTAATGAAAAGTTAATTTACCTTGCCTTCAGGAAATACACAGAAATATTACGCCTCCCGGCATGTGGAAATACACTAGAGGTATTATCTCGAATAAACGAAATATCCATTAAGAGGACTTCACATTCCTGACAGAACAAAAAAAAATAGCGGAGATCCCCTCTCAGCGAGGCATCTTTCTAGCTATTCAAAATCGCTCACTGACTGGTGGGCGGAAATCGATCGACCAAGAAGCAAGACCAGTCATGCGCAGTCCAGCGCAAAATGACCACAGCTCAGAACTTAAGACGCAAGGACCTTTACTACGAACCAGCGTAAGAATGATTACCTTAAAAGGATAACCCAACAGGTTGCCAACCGTTTTCTGAGAAAACGGCCTAGCATAGCAAACTTAACTGCATTCAATACCAACGCGAGGAGACAACTGCTTACCGAGAAAAGTGACTATAAATTTCAAGCAGTTGTTGCCCTTGCGTTACAAAATATATATTGTAATAAAACGATGTTGCGAGAATTTCTCACGCAACATATCACCACCTCCTCCCGATAAAAAAAAAAATGTGGAACATATTTTTTTTTTTTTTAAATATCAAAGAGCATGCGATAAGCGGCTCAAAACGCACGAATTATGCGCTGATAATTAATTAAATTGCCTAACATGAGGCTAAATATAGAGTGTCTGGTGAGGATATACCTCAACAGAAAAATAAATATGTCTCAAAAAATATTCACATCGGGGAGGTGTCACCAACACACATCACGTTAGCATGTAAACACAATATACGTATGCAAGTTACCATAGACATCAATAAATAGCATAATCTAATATTGTCTTTAAAAATGGATGTACAAATCTGATAGGAAAATTTAAATAGTACATTATTTGACATGTAATGACATAAGTACATAGTAAAGTTAAACTACATGACGATCCAGGACATATCCTCTGGCATTCCGAGGGTAAGTACACAATCTAGAACTCGTCATGCTTGATAATAGTAAGGTAAGTCCTCAGCTCATCAATGACATTCTGAGAAAGTACAAGCAATATAATGCTAATTAATAACTAATATGCTTCATAAGGTACAATACATTATTAATAATTGTGGCTGTTTAGTAAACTAACGGCCCTTATATTAACCACTCAGTCTTCCTCTATCATCTTAAAAAACGAACAGAAGAAGATGATAACAAAGCACGATAGTGTGTACATATAAAGTGAGTACAGATGTGCTAATCTATTGTAGTAATATAGGTGTGTTATGACTCTGTAATATATGGAAATATAGGACAGAAGTATTAGTTGGAGTCATGTGGGCATCTAGACAAAATGTCAGCCATCACATTATCCGCACCACGGATAGCTCGTACCGTGAAGTGAAAAGGTTGAAGAGCTATAGCATATCGAGTGGATCTCGAACTCTTCAAATTCTTAGTCTGAATAGCTGTAAGAGCTTTCTGATCAGTCTCTAGAATGAAATGTGCGCCCAGGAGGAATCTTTGTAGTTTTAGAATTGACCAAACCATCGCTAACAACTCACGGTCTAAAACCGAGTAGTTCCTCTCTGCCGCATTTAGTTTTCTAGAAATGTACATAACAGGATGCAGAGTATTTGCATATTCTTGCATCAGTGCTGCTCCAATCCCAGTGGATGAAGCATCACTCCGAAGAACAAAAGTCCTATCAAGAGTAGGTAATCTTAAGATGGGAGGAGAAGAAAATATATTCTTGATTTGGTCTAGTGAAGATTGGCATTCTTCAGACCAACGGACCAGATTAGGCGAACCTTTCTTCAACAATGTTGAGAGAGGTGCCATGATCGAAGATAAATTTGGAATAAATCTCCCATAAAATTGAATTAAACCTAAGAGACTCCTAACTTGTTTCTTCGTTTTAGGAACAGAGATGTTCAGTATTTTGGAAGTATTGTGGTCTTCTGTCTTCAAGAGACCATGACCAACACGATGACCCAGGAAAGAGATTTCACCAAAACCAACAAAAGCTTTAGAAGGTTTTGCTGTCAAATTATTCTCACGTAGAGTGGACAGTAAGTCATATAACCCTAAATAGTGATCTTCCCAGGTATCACTGAAGAGACAGATGTCATCTAAGTATGCGATGACATCCGAACGATGTGACAGAATTCGACGCATCATGCGAACGAAAGTGGCAGGGGCGTTCATGAGACCAAAAGGCATAACATTCCATTGAAATAGACCCCTAGGTGTAGAAAAAGCAGTAAGAGGTTTGGCATGCTCTGCTAAAGGCACTTGCCAATAACCTTTAGACAAGTCAAGTTTAGTGAAGAATCTAGAATTAGAAAGTCTAATCAGTAGATCTTCTAACAAAGGCATCGGTTCAGCATCGAACTTTGTGACCTGATTCAATTTGCGATAATCAACGCAAATTCGTATGTTCTTATCCTTCTTCCGGACAATAACCATGGAAGAAGAATATGGTGAAGTCGATGGTTCAATTATATTTAATTGAATCATTTCATCCAATTCCTTTTCC
The DNA here is from genome assembly GCA_024509875.1 of Oreohelix idahoensis. NCBI lineage: Eukaryota > Metazoa > Mollusca > Gastropoda > Stylommatophora > Oreohelicidae > Oreohelix > Oreohelix idahoensis. Next base: position 39,267 of record JAMPIV010000850.1, on the reverse strand, counting down.
ACTTGCGACTGAAAGTGTATAGGGATAGGATAAGGCCTAACCCTAATTGGATTATTGTCGGTAAGAATTATGTCATGTTCTATGACATCTGTGTGTCCAGGAATGTCAGTGAGAACATCCTGAAATGTTTGTAACATCGACGAGACTTGTCGATGTTCGTCACCAGAAAGATTAGGAGAAACAGAAACGTTTTTCCAAGATTCCGTGGAATGTAATGGAACCACTGGAAGGGGAAGATTGACATCAGAGAAGGTAGATTCCTCATCCTGTATGACAGACAGGGATGAATAATGACCGTGAGGTGCAGGAGCATCATCCGTTGCCTGGAAAATAGGCAGCAAATAGTCCGGACGTTCGTGAAATTCCGAAAGCATGTTTATGTGGAAAGTTTTATGCTTTCCATCAATATCGACCACATAGTCAACATCGGAAATCCGAGAGACTATTGCATACGGACCTTTCCATGCAATAAGAAGTCTATTTTCCCTACTGGGGAGTAGGACGAATGCTTTGTCACCTGGACAAAGTTGTCGTAGACATCTATTCTTGTTAGCAAACTGCCTTGCCTTCTCTTTAGCAATTTCTGATGAAGCAGTTGCTAGCTTACATGCCTCAATGATCTTTTGTCTAAGAGCAATGACATACTCATATGAGGATTGAGTTTCATCGCTAATATCATCGGCAGTGATGAGATCGTGTAATAAAGACATAGGGCCGCGCGGACGCGCGCCAAAGACAAGTTCGAAGGGAGAAAATCCTGTGTGTTCATTAGGGACTTCTCTATAGGCAAAGAGAGCCGCGGGTAAAACCCTGTCCCAATCTTGAGGATGATCTTCAGTTATCTTACCAAGCAAAGTCTTGAGCGTTCTATTCAGACGCTCAACTAACCCATTAGACATAGGATGGTAGATACTACTGAGAGATCGTTCAATATGTAAGGTAGACATTACCTGTGACATAGTGTCCGATATGAGTTGAGTGCCATGGTCTGACAATATTTCTCTGGGGAACCCCAAGCGAGAAAATATCAACCAAAGAGCATCTGCGATATCTGTAGTAGATATGCTCTTAAGAGGGATAGCCTCTGGCCAACGTGTGCACATATCGACACATGTAAGGATGAACTGATGTCCTCTGGCCGACTTGACCTTAAAAGGGCCAATAATATCTATGGCCATTTTCTGAAACGGCCGAATAGGAATGTCAGCAGCCTGGATAGGCGCAGCATGTCGTGGTCCTCTAGATTTGACCTCCTGACATACCTTGCATGATCGGCAGTAAATACGAATGTCCTTGTTGACAAAAGGCCAAAAGAAAGCCGCAAGGACTCTCGACTTCGTACGGGCAAAACCCATATGTCCAGCACATTGCGAGTCATGAGCATGTTGCAATATTTGCACTCTCATGCTCTTGGGAACAAGAATTTGCGAATGCGCCGACGTAGTCGAATCTTGTACCATACGTACAAGTACGCCGTTTCTCATTGCAATCCAAGATTTTCTATTTGTATCCTGATTCGGATCACCTTTCTTCGCAAGAATGAAGAATTTTTTTAAAGAAGGATCTTCTTCTTGCAATTTTATGAAAGAGTCACGAGTGATTACTAAGTGACTATCTTGGCTATCAACTTCATTATCACTATTCAGTGAAGTTTCGGGTGTTTGTAGAGCTTGTGCTCTTGTAACCACTGCATTTGTAGCTTGCATGTTATTATCTTCCCAAGCAGCAATCTGCTGTGGGGTACACTCCCTAACTCCGTGAATACGACCAATAATAAGGTCCGCAATAGGATTAGGTAAGAGACAAGCATGCACATCTCCAGTAAAGAAAGGAGTGGCAATGCGAATTACAGCAGTAGGATATTTTTCTAGAGTGCCGCCAAATGTGACACATTTAATAACCTTTCCTGTAGCACAAGATGGATCTACAAGCGATTGTCTAACACCAATAGTGGTGCATCCGGAATCGAAAAGTAGTGAGACCGGAGTATCATTAACAAGACCCTTATGTAGGATTAAAGAACCCCTCCCGTCATGCGCAACAGCAGCAGGAAGAGCGGGAAGAGGGTGACCACAACTCAAAGTAGTTATGGTACCCGGTTCGAATAAAGTACTGCATTGGGGGCATTTGTTTGCTCTCTCAAAGTCAAAAGCAGAACCAGTGACAGCGTCAAAGTTTTTATTATCAACAACATGATTACAGGCTCCCTCAGTTTCCTGTTGTACAGAATTAGCCTGCTGATATCTCTTTTTTTTGTGTTGAGACCTACCGCGACTATTATTACCTCTGAAGTTATCAGAGTTATTATTATCTCTGCAGTTATTATTGTCTCTATTGTAATTGTTATCATGATTCGAATTCCAGTTTCCACGATTACTATCATGTTCACATTGATGCGAACATCTATTTGTTTGGTTTTGAGGTCTTCGGCAGGAATAACCTCTATTACCATATCCTCTTTTGAAATGCCTATAATTATTAGGGTGATAGTAACGAGTACTATCAGGTTGTCTCCAATTCTTCGAAGAAGAATCACCATGAAATTGATTTCCATGATTTTGACAGAAATTACCGCTGCCCTTTCTATCAAAATTTTGTTGGGATCTACGAGCAAAGTTTTGACCATACGGTGCTGCCGAAGCAACTGGTAAACCTTCTTTCACCTTAGAGTTACCCATGGTTATGTGTGGGTGCGCAGTTACGTATTGGCAACAGAAATCTTCCATTTCTTTTATTGTTTTAGGTTACGTTCATGAAGGAAAGCAAGGAAAGACTCATTGACAGACGACATGACTTTGTCTCTAAGTATTAAGTCCATAAGTCCTTCATAAGTTTTTTCCGTCTTAGATAGTTCAACCCATCGTGAGAAAGTAATGCGTATTCTTGCAATAAACTCGGAGAATTCAACTCCATTTTCAGGTACCATGTTTTTAAATTGTAGACGATAGCCGTCTTCGTTAAGCTGATATTTCTTTAACAAAGCGGCCCTGACAACCTCATAATTGTTCTTGTCAGGTTCATCCACCATATTTAATATACTTAGAGCTTTACCTGTCAGTATCCCTGATAACTGATAAACATATTTTGCTTTGTCTATGTTATGAGCTGTACATGCTTGTTCAAATCTGTCCAGATAGAACATTATGTCATCACTGGAAGGACTAAATGTTGGTAACTTAATCTTAAAAGTATCATTATTAGCCTTACCAGAAGATGAACCCTTGTTTGAATCATTACCATTACTCATGTTCATCAATTTCAATTTTTCCAACTCTAAAGCTAAGACCTTTTCTTCATGTTCCATTTTTGCTTTCTCTTTCCTCTCATCAGACTCTCTCTGTAATCTTCTTTCCTCAGCCTGAGCCTCTATTTGAAGTCTTTCAGCTTCTTTCTCAAGTCTTTTATTCTCAGCCTCTTTTTCAAGTCTTTTATTCTCAGCTTCTTTTTCAAGTCTTTTATTCTCAGCTTCTTTTTCAAGTCTTTTATTCTCAGCTTCTTTTTCAAGTCTTTTATTCTCAGCTTCTTTTTCAAGTCTTTTATTTTCAGCCTCTAGCTGGAGTTTTCTTTCCTCAGCTTCTGATTCCCTTTTTTGTTTTTCCATTTCCATTTGGAATCTTTTTTCATCCACCTGCATCTGCAGTTTCTTTTGTTCAGCTTCCATTGCTTTATCATATCGAGCAGTTGCAAATTCTTCTAACTTATCACCAGTCTTCCCAAGCAATTTACCCTGCTCAATAAAGTGCTCAAATGTAGACATGATGAGTAATAATATGAGTTCAAAAACCTGAAATAATTAACTAATTTATTTCAAACCTAAGTGTAACAAGTCTTAATTAAGCACTTGTATATTCACATCACATTATATTATCCCAGTCTCTGTGGGAAACAAGTCTCCAATCAAAGAACTTGTATATGAAATATCAACACTCAATTCTTGATCATAAGTGCACTTCTCATTCAATAGTGCACGACACTATTCATCATTCATTTATCATCAGTGTAGTAGTAACAGTGCATTAGCATAGCCCATTAACTAATTACTATAACTGTAAACAATGACTATGTAAACACATGCAGAATGTAAACATTGAAAATGTAAACAATGCAAACAATGTAAACAATAACAATGTAAACAATAACAAAGATCAGCAACAATACAAAAACGTTCGCAGAAATCAACTAAAAATAAAGCAGAAATTAATGAAATATCACAAAAAATGTGACGATATCTGCGATAGAATTAAACAAAATACATGACACCACAGTGTATAAACAAAAATGTTGTATGAAACTAAACTATAGTCAAGAGTAGGCTAACAAATACAAACAAATCAAAACAAAACTAAAGAATGCGAAATAATAACGAAAACAATATTAATACATGTCATCACAACTAACATAAATAGCAACAGAAGTCGCTTAGCAAATTCCAGTATCGGAAATTTGCTCACCCTACAGAAAACGCTCACAATAGACGACCTCTATGACGTGGCATGATCTAAGGGAGACACCACCCAACCGAGAACCCGCTGAAATATAAACATATAAATATACGAATAACATATAACAATAGAATGAGATGATACACAGAAGACTCAGCAGAAGTATAAGGGCACAGTTTACGTACAAACAGGCCACTTAACTTATAGGCTTCCAATCGTAGAACAGCAGAAAAAACGGATGTCAATCAACGTCCTAAAGAGCGAAGCTCCAACGATGATGGCACATCTGAACTGCTTCCACTGCTAACACGATGGTACTAGAGCTTCTGAAATACTGTATGTTGAGTTGTTTCGGCACTTGACCCTCTTATCCAAAAGTAAGTTGATGGAAATCGGTACTTGGCCTTCTTCAGAAAACAACCCGTTTCAACCGGCACTTGACCTTCACAAAAAACGACAGCACTGGAACCTTGACAGCAGCAACTTGCTTGACTTGCGTAAAAGAAAACAGCAGTCCGAGTTATCCGGCAACATGTAACAACGCCGGGTACTGTCAAATTTCTGTTTCAGTCAAAAATTGCAATTTTGACATTTACCGGGCAACGCCGAGTACTTTGAAAATTTTGAAGATGTTGACTGTCTTGAAGAATGTTAATTTCTTGAAGGATGCTGATGAATTCTTGTTGAAAATGAAGTGGGTAAGGGACCCCGTGTTTGCTGGTACCAGATCAAACCAGCTTATGGCCACCAAATGATGACGCCCAATTTATATTATGATTGAGTAATTGGCCGCCAAATGACGCGTGCACCATGAGGTGAGTGATGGTGCCCGTGGTCTGGTTTTGTGAAGTGTGTAGATGATGTACAGTCAAACAATGATCATACAAAAACAGGGCAATCCATACAAAGACGTCAGTTAACTCACGACGTATAAAGTCAATGATGCTTGTAACAGCTAGTGACGTTTTTCTGTATCATTTATTGTGGACGCCACAGTGACAAAATGTATACGCGAATATGTAGGTACATCAGACAGTCATTATCACAGCAACAATGTCAGTATAGCAATGGACGGTAGACAGCATCATAATAAAGGTGATTCACAGGCATGTCAATACATTATAAGGCTGTAATGTAGTCGGGAAAATTCTCCATCCCTTTCTATCTTAGCCAGAAGATAACCAGATGTATGAGATCAGTTCACTCTCCTTAATCTGACTTCAGCAAGACAGGCACGTCTGCCGAAGTATAAATAATGTCCTCAAAAATATCCTCTAGATAACAAAGGTTTTCCAAACCTAGTTCATGTAACAAAGTAGCAAGTAATGGTCCTTGGGACATGCATCAACCGATGCAGTACAATACAGCGACATGTGAGCTGGGAAAACATCTCGTGACGACGCCTTTCGAAGACAGGCTATGAATCAAAAATCGCTCACGACCAAAAATCGATAGAGTTAATGAAAAGTTAATTTACCTTGCCTTCAGGAAATACACAGAAATATTACGCCTCCCGGCATGTGGAAATACACTAGAGGTATTATCTCGAATAAACGAAATATCCATTAAGAGGACTTCACATTCCTGACAGAACAAAAAAATAGCGGAGATCCCCTCTCAGCGAGGCATCTTTCTAGCTATTCAAAATCGCTCACTGACTGGTGGGCGGAAATCGATCGACCAAGAAGCAAGACCAGTCATGCGCAGTCCAGCGCAAAATGACCACAGCTCAGAACTTAAGACGCAAGGACCTTTACTACGAACCAGCGTAAGAATGATTACCTTAAAAGGATAACCCAACAGGTTGCCAACCGTTTTCTGAGAAAACGGCCTAGCATAGCAAACTTAACTGCATTCAATACCAACGCGAGGAGACAACTGCTTACCGAGAAAAGTGACTATAAATTTCAAGCAGTTGTTGCCCTTGCGTTACAAAATATATATTGTAATAAAACGATGTTGCCCGCAAAACAGGATACAAGAATAGGTTTTTGGAATGTCAGGACAATGTACGAGACAGGTAAACTAAGACAGGTCACGGCAGAAATGAGAAACTATAGGTTACACATTCTAGGGATAAGCGAGAGCAGATGGACAGGGGCAGGAAAAGTTAAAACAGCAACAGGAGAAACAGTACTTTACTCTGGAAGAGAGGATGGTCAACACAATGAAGGCGTAGCCATTATTCTACAGAAAGGAATAGAAAGGACATTACTGGAATGGAAACCCATCAACAACAGACTGATAAGATTAAGAGGGAGATTCACACCAACACTACAATAATACAATGCTACGCACCAAAGAATGATAGCGATGAGGAGGTCAAGGATGAATTCTATCAACAACTGCAGAAAGAAATGGAAGACACACCTAGATATGATCTTGTTATAGTAATGGGAGACCTCAATGCGAAAGTTGGTACACACAATACATATAATGAAAGAACAATGGGGAAATGTGGCAGCGGAACAGCAAACGAAAATGGGGATAAACTAATAAGTTTCTGTAGCATTAATAACCTGGTCATTGGAGGAACACTCTTCCCACACAAAGAAATTCACAAATTAACATGGGAATCACCAAATGGTCGGGACAGAAACCAGATAGACCACATCATGGTTAACGGTATATGGAGACATGCATTACAAGATGTGAAGGTAAGAAGAGGTGCAGATGTGGGAAGTGATCACCATTTAGTAGTAGCAAAACTGAAAGTGAAACTAAGAAGGGCTGCACCAACTGTAACTACACAGAAAAGGTTTGACATCAGCAAACTGAAGGACTCCCTTACCAGAAAAGCTTTTATGGCCGACATAAAGAAACGATATCAATTTGCCAAAAGTCAGGAAAAGACATTAACTGATGATATAGACCAGAATTTCAACACCATTTCAACAATATACAAAGAAAGCAGCAAATCATGCTTGGGATTCCAGGAAAGGAAGAAGCAAGACTGGATAACACCAGAAACTTTAAACACCATAACGATGAGAAAGGAAATGAAAAGAAAGAAAACAGAAGCGAAGTCCCCCAGGTTAAAGCAACTATATAGCGAACAGTACAGTCAGCTGGACAAGGAAGTTAAATGCCAAACCCGAGCCAACAAAAGGAATTTCCTAGACGATCTTGCAAGACAGGCAGAGGAGGCAGCACTGAGAAATGAACAAAGCACAGTATACAAAATAACTAAATTCATCAGCGGAAAACGAGGTGCAAACAATATTACATTAGTAAGAGATAAGCAAGGTAATCTCATCACGACAGCAGAGGGACAAGAAACAAGATGGGCAGAGCACTTCAGAGAAACTCTGAACAAGGAACCACCAGAGACACAATTGAATGTTCCTGAAGCTGAAAACGATCTAGATGTGAATACAGACATTCCACGAAAAGAAGAAATCATCACAGCAATCAAAGGGTTAAAGAACGGCAAAGCTCCGGGCCATGATAACTTAAATGCAGAGCTATTTAAGACAGACCCAGAGCTAGCAGCAGAACTATTAGAACCACTATTTGCACAAGTCTGGAAAACGGGGACAACACCATCAGAGTGGAACAAAGGAATAATTGTCAAATTGCCCAAGAAGGGAGATCTTGCAGACTGCAATAATTGGAGAGGAATCACTCTTCTCTCAGTTCCCAGCAAAATACTAGGCAGGATAATTATACAGAGAATTTCAAAGGCAGTAGATCACAAACTGAGGAAAGAACAAGCAGGATTTAGAAAGAACAGGAGATGTGTAGATCATATATTCACTCTCAGGAACATTATAGAGCAGTGCTCAGAATGGCAAAGACAGCTTTACATTAATTTCGTTGATTTTGAAAAGGCTTTTGACAGCATACATAGGGACAGTTTATGGAAAATACTGAGGGCTTATGGAATTCCAGGTTGCATAGTGTCAATCATAAAAAGCCTCTATGCAAACTTTACGTGCAGTGTTGGGCAGAGCAACCTAACCTTTGAGGTGAAGACAGGAGTACGACAGGGATGCCCCTTATCAACCACTCTATTTTTAACAGTCATAGACTGGGTGATGCGCCAGACAACAGAGGGCAGTCCAAGAGGAATAAGATGGACAACATTTTCTACATTGGAAGATCTGGAATATGCAGATGACATTGCACTACTAGCACATTCACATCAACACATCCAGGAAAAAACAGATAGACTTAATAAGTTTAGCCAGCAGGTGGGCTTGAACATCAATTTAAAGAAGTCTGAGGTCATGACGCTCAATGTGAGCAACCCTGAGCCCATATCAGTAAGGAATAAGCAATTGGTACAGACAGATACCTTCACATACCTAGGAAGCATAGTAACACCAGACGGCGGGGCAGGCAAAGACATCAACATCAGAATGAATAAGGCAAGAACAGCCTTCTTTAGCCTAAACAACATCTGGAAGTCCTCCCAATACAGCACAAGCACAAAATTAAGATTATATCAGAGCTGTGTGCTTTCTGTGCTTCTCTATGGTGCAGAATGCTGGAGAGTTACAGAGAAGGAAATGTCGAAATTGTCCTCTTTTCACACAACATGCCTAAGAAAAATTCACCGAATCTTTTGGCCGAATACCATCACTAACCAAGATCTGCTTACTCGTAGCAAGCAAGAGGACATGCACACCATCATAGCTGGCAGACGCTGGAACTGGGTTGGTCATGTCCTCAGAAGAGACCCCGATGCCATCACAAGAACAGCTATGCTTTGGACCCCTGAAGGAAAACGAAAGAGAGGCCGACCAAAAACAACCTGGCGGAGGACTGTGGAGGCTGAGATGCAAAGAATGAACCAGAGTTGGGGCACTGTACGAAGGATGGCCACTGACCGAGCAAAGTGGAATCAATTTGTTGTTGCCCTACAAGACGCCACTAGGCATGATGGCCACTGACTGCTTTGATGGTCGGCGGCTAAGGATCAAAGAAGAAAGAAGACTGGAGCATGTAGATCCCATGAATTGAGAATCTGCTGCAAGAGACCAGTCCTCTAACCTCTTTAGTACAATACAATATTTATCAAGTTAAATATTTAGAAAGTCAGTCATTTCAATTCATTATTTTCCTCCCTTTGAGTTCGTCTGATTGCCTTTAATTTTAATATAATTATGAATCCTTCATGCAATCAAATCTTGGTTTTATTTGGCATACATGATTATTTAAAAAACAAAAACTGGACACTTTAAAGAGCCGATTACTTAGTAACTAGGTCTCATATGAACAAGTAGTAAAAAACCACTTTGTACAGGAAGTGAGGTATTTTTATTATCTATCACAATTTCAGTATGTGGCCTCAAGAGTTAGAAAGAAGAACAGTCCGATGAGTTCTCCAATGCCATTCAAATAAGTCACCTATGTCTTTAGGCTGCCATCACCAGTGTCAATACCTTATTTTGGTGTGGCGGCTTGCATACCCTGATTACCCCCAGAGCTATGCCAGCGGGAGTTTTACTCCTAGAAGGTTATATCAAGCTGGACAGGTTTGCGTGGGCAAGGGTCAGACTAAAGCAGACACCCTGGTCCTCCAGGTTGGGGGTTTTAGCATAGGGCTGACACCCATGTCTATGTAAAAAGAAATGAAGTTACGGAAACGACAACAAATGAACAAACTTTGCTGCTGGATAGACATGCAGAGTCTGAGGCTCGTATGACTGTCAGTGGCGACAGCCGAAAGGAAGCCACTGACATGAAAACGGACGTCCTGACCACAAAACATAACTTGGCGGAGGACTGTGGAGGCTGAGGAACCAGAGTTGGGGCACTGTACGAAGGATGGCCACCAACCGAGCAAAGTGGAATCAATTTGTTGTTGCCCTACAAGACGCCACCAGGTGTGATGGCCACTGACTGCTGTGGCGGTCGGTGGTTAAGGATCAAAGAAGAAGAAAGAAGAATGTCTTTAGGGTTAGGATTACTAATACAAACCTTTAATATTGTATCTCTGAGTTTTTTTTAAGGCTGTATCAAACATTTGGCCCACTTCTTCATTTCAACCCCCCTCATGTCACATGGCCTACATCAAATTTGTACTCTAATTCATCCCAGACCCTTTTGTAGCATACTTGCCCATGTGGTTTGAGTCATAAATTTGTTCAATGTTCATGACCAGGGCACTTTCAATTGTATCAACCCCAGGATAGAACTTGGTTCTCTTAAGCAACTGTTTGGCATCTGTTGGTGCTTCAATGTCGTCCTGGTACTTGAATATCATCTTCTTCCATAGGTTTCTACCAGATTTACAAACTGGCTAGATCCTGAACTAGCAGGCTGTTTTTAGGGCTGAAGAATAACCAGCACGTGTGTACTCCTTCACAAAGTGCAAGCATTTTGTTGTAGCAGCATTACTGCATTTGGCAGACCCACAGTTTCAAAGTGTGCATCCATACTTACAATACTGACCTGGAACTTGATATCATAACAAATCCACTGTTGTAGGAACTCAAAATTGTTCTATTTTGATGAGCTGTTAACCAAGCTTCCGATGCCGTGACATGAGAGTGTGGAGATGAATGATCACCAACATCAATGCGCATGGCACCAGAAAACAAAGACTACATATATGTTTCTTTTATCTTTTAAGGGGTCGTCCACATATGATGTCATGCAATGTGGTGGGTGGGGGGGGGGGGGGGGGGGGGGGGAAGGTGGGGGGGGGGGGGGGATCAAAATTGTGTGACATTGTGAGATAGTAGAGGCTTGCTTCATTCATAAATTATGTTTCCACTTTTACCAGCAGTACTGAGCTTTTCTCCACAATTGTTAACTTTTATTTGCAATAGTTAACTTTTATCCACAATAGTTAACACATCCCTCGTGGATGACATATGTTAAAATTATAATCTTAGGTGAAATATCGTATAATTGTTCCGATCCTTAATTTGTTTTGAAATGTATATATTTTTTTAAATAATGTAATATACACCTTAAAAGAACAAAATACAGAAGAAATAAACTGCACTGAGTAAAATTGGATTTAAAAAAAAAACATTAACAAGTTATTACGAATGTGAAAACAGCCTTTTGAGATCAAAGGCACAAACATTTAGTAAGTTGAACCAACTGGTGCAAACATTTGTGGGTGTGTGCATGAGTGTGTGTGGGAGGAGAAGAAAACACATCTAGTTAGTACGTCAAAGGTTGCACCCTATCTTGTGCTGAAATGTGGCAATGAAAGGTAAAATCTTTGTAAAACCCTAATTAATTAAACACTAATTTACTGAAAAGATTATTTTGTTTGCACTACTTAATGTACATTTAGAAGTTTTGCACATGAACTGGCTCTTCTGTCATAAAACTGTAATCAGACGCAAGACAAGTTGAAAATACTTCACTAGAGGTCACAGCAAGTGAGTCTGAAAGTACGCAAGGAGAAATCAATGATAATGAGAATAAATGCAGGAAATGACAACAATACTGCATGTGAAGAAACTTAACTACAAGAGGTAGAATCATACATACAATTTTACAGCAATATAGACAAAGTTGAAGGGACAGACAGTGATTTTAAAATAAGAATATAAAATGCAACAAAAGCTTTCCTTGCATTGCAAAACATATCAAGAGAAAGCAATTTCAACACACAAATAAGAATCTTGGGTTCAAATGTTGTTTGGCTCTGAAACATGAAGAACAACAGAAACAAGAATTAAAAAACTACAGATTGTCATAAATGCGTTAAAAAAAGATAGTCTCACAGCAGATACTGCCCCAGGGAAATGAAGTGTTAGAGATTTCACTATACTTGGTCGAGCTTCAAGAGGTGGAGGGTTATTGGGTTCCCTCATGCTTTACTTTACCTCAAAGGAGCCTCAGAACAGATTAACCCATTTACAGCTGGGGGGTTAAAGACCGGAGCATGACACTGCCTTTGCACAAGAGACCAAATAAAAGGGATTGTAGTGGTACGACAAGATCACTATAATGTGGAACTGATGTCCATGAAACAGACAAATGCCAGAAGAACAAGCAATGAGAAGAAGAATCTGGAGGTGGATAGGGCACACACTGAAGTTAAAACTTTTTATAGCTTTATTCAGGCAGTCTTCTTCTTCTTCTCTTGTTCCTTAGCAGCCGACCGTCAAAGCTGTCCATGTGGCCATTTACAAAAAAACCTAGGTTGCGATCTAGTATGGGGGCAAAAAAATATGAATTTCCACTTTGCTCCGTCGGCGGCCTATCCTTTGTACAGTGCCCCAATCTGCTGGTTCATTCTTTGCATCTCAGCCTCCACAGTCCAGCCACCAAAAGTTGTGTTTTGGGGTCAGCCTCTCTTTGTCGTTTTCCTTCAGGGGTCCATTGCCGTAGCTGTTCTTGTGATGGCAAAATCGGGGTCTATTTGCTGAGGACATGGCCAACCTAGCTCCAGCGTTCTGCCAGCTATGATGGTGTGCATGTGTCCTCTTGCTTGCGTCGTGATAAGCACTATCTTGGTTTGGTGGATGATATTCGGGCAAAAGATTGCGGAGAATTGTTTCTTAGGCATAGTTGTGTGAAAAGGAGGACAATTTCGCACACATTTTCTTCTCTGTAAATCTCGCAGCTCTCCCGCGCCATAGAGAAGCACAGAAAGCACCACAGCTCTGATAGTAATCCTAAGTGTTGTGCTTGTGCTGTACTGATTAGAGACTTCCAGATGGGGATTTAGACTAAAAAAAAAGGCTGTTCTTGGCTTTGGGTCTTTCTGTTGTTTGATGTCTTTGGCTTGCTCCGCCGTCTGGTGTTACTATGCATCCTAGGTATGTGAAGGCATCTGTCTGTTCCATGTTGCTGATTCACTTACCAATATGGCGTCAGGGTTGGCTCACATTGAGCGTTCATGACCTCTGTTCTTACTTTAGGGTTGATGTTCAAGCCACCTGCGTGGCTATGCTTATTAAGTCTATCCGTTTTTTTTTTCTGGGATGTGTTGTGGTGTATGGGCTAAGCCAGAGCAATGTCATCTGCTATATTCCAAGATTTTCCAATGTAGAAAAATGTAGTCCATCTTATTCCTCTTGGACTGCCCTCTGTTGTCTGGCGCATCACCCAGTCTATGACTGTTAAAAATAGAGTGGTTGATAAGGGGCATCCCTGTCGTACTCCTGTCTTCACCTCAAAGGTTAGGTTGCTCTGACCATTGCTGCACGTAAAGTTGGGATAAAGATAGCTTTTATGATTGACACTATGCAGCTTGGAATTCCATAAGCCCTCAGTATTTTCCATAAACTGTCCCTATGTATACTGTCAAAAGCCTTTTCAAAATCAACGAAATTAATGTACAGCTGTCTTTGCCATGTCCTGAGCCTCTGCTCCTATAATGTTCCTGAGGGTAAATATATCATCTATACACATCTGACTGTTTCTTTCGTAAAATCCTGCTTGTTCTTTTCCGCAGATTGTGGTCTATTGCTTTTGGGGAGATTCTCTGTATAATTCATTTTGCCCTAGGTAGTATTTGCTGGGAACTGAGAGAAGAGTTATTTCTCTTCCAATTATTGGCAATGTCTGCAAGAATCTCCCTTCTTGGGGCAATTTGACAAATATTGCCTTTTCCTCACATCTGTTGGTGCTGTCCCTGCTTTTCCAGACTTGTGCATAATAGTGGTTCTAATAGTTCTGCTGCTAGCTTGTGGGGCCTGTCTTAAAATAAGCTCTGCATTTAAGTTATCATGACCAGGAGCTTTTCCATTCTTTAACCTTTGATTGCTGTGATGATTTCATCTTTTTTTGGGATGTCTGTATTAACATCTAGATCATTTTCAGCCTCAGGAACATTCAATTGTGTCTCTGGTGGTTCCTTATTCAGAGTTTCTCTGAAATGCTCTGCCCATCTTGTTTCCTGTCCCTCTACTGTCGTGATGAGATTTTCCGTTTGATCTCGGACTAATGGATTTATTGTTTCGCACCGCTCGTGTGCCTCTCATTCGATTTTAGTTATTTGGATACGGTCTTGTTCATTCTCAGTGCGGCCCTTCGGCCTGTCTGACAGGTCTATCCTGAATTTCCCTTTTGGTAGCACAGGTTTGGACGGTAACTTCCTTGGCCCGCTGACTAGTACTGTTCACTATATATTCGCCTTTAATCTGGGAGACTAGCTCTGGTTTTGCCGTTTCTTTTCACTTCCTTGCTCTTAGCATGGTGCTTACGGATCTGGGTGTTGCCAGTCTTGGCTCTTTCTTTCCGGGAATCCAAGCTATACTTGCGGGCTTTCCTGTATATGTTGTGATGGTGTTGGATAATCTCTGGTCAACATCACCGGTCGCTGTTCTTTCCTGCTTGGATAAGCTCATAGCTGCTCTTGACTTGACCACGAAAGCTTGTCTGGTGAGGGATACTTGCAGTTTCGTGATGTTATATGTTTCTGGTGACGGCAACGGGTCCAGCAGCCTGAGGTCCCTTTGCATCGCTACTACTAGGGGATAGATATCTTCCCCACAAGGCTGCCCTCGTCTTACGTGGTGAAAATGGTGATTCGGGTAGTAACGAGTAATTATGTACCATTTAAACATTGGTAAACAAGAAGAATCCAGCAATAAGCTAGTAATTACACATCAAATATGAAAGTATTTAACAGATTGCTGTCAGGTTAACGCAGGTTTGAGGTAGCAAAGTTTTGATCAAGAAGTTAAAAACAACTCACTAGAAAATCGATGGTACGTGCCGGTTGATTTTTTGATCCAGAATGGATCTGCCTGGTCCATAGTTCGTTCATCTGAAAAGAAAAATGGTGTCTATTGAAGAAATCCTACAATATTGGTACTATTCGGGTGTTTGGAGACCTTGTGATGTGGTCATAAAGAATTATGCAAAGTGCTGTGAATGGAATATCATTATAACATCTATAAGAAGGGAAGGCAAAGAATTGATGCAGCGCTCATGTCCCAATTCCTGGAGTAGTGCATCTCAAAAAATGCCAACGCTGAGGTCTTGAGTGACCTGCGTGATGCGCAGTCGGGAGTGGTAGTAACCCACCTAGGAAGCCCTTACACATGGGGCCCAATAAGGTGTAACATGTGACAACCGAACAAATGTCCACATCACTGTCATAAGCCAAAATTTCCAAGTTTAGCAGTGATTGCCCAGGGATATACACAAGGGAAAAGCCCGCCCCCCCAATCCCTCCCCCCCCCCCACTACATAGATATAGAATCATACATAAAATGATATTTTAGCGTGCTACTAGGCCTCTGTCGGGTGCTACATCTGGAACCTTTAATATAAACTGTTTCATTACCAGTTCTCTTATTTACGTTGTCGTGCCCCGTCACCGTGAGGGTAAGGTTGGGGAAGAGAGACGCCTAACTAGCCTTTCGGCTGTCTTCCCCTCCTGCCTGGTGCCTTGCGAGGCCTCGATCCGTCAAAGATTGTCTAATGTTGTCCTCCCAGCGGACTCTGGGTCAGCCTTTGGGGTCGGAGCATTTGGCTCATTGTTTCCCATGCGTGTTTGTATCCGAGCTGCGCCCTTTCTGCTGACATATGGGCCAAACCCTCTTAAGGGGGACTGTTCGACTTGGGCTGCAGGGGTAGATTGTAAGGCCTTGACGGATCTGCTGGTGGCATACCAGTCGCTTCTGGTTACGTCAACCACGTGCCGCAGAATTCCCGCATTTCTGAGGTTTGGAGCTGGCTTTTATGGGTTGAGTCATTGCTCAGGACGCGCAGCCAGAGGTCCAATGAATTGGACATAGTTGGAGCGGTATACAGCCAGCTCGTTTTCTTACCAACCTCTCTCTTGCTGAGGATATTCCTCGGATGTAGATAGCCTGAAAAAGTCTCCACTGCTGCTGTGTCGATGCCAACTCGCTGTGAGTGCCTCCCTGGCGGTCGTTATAGAGCGCCGAGATTTTTATGTGGTTAGGGCGCCAGGACCGTGTCTCACCTGCTTGAATCTGATTCTCCTTGCTTCGTGGGAGATCTCCATGGATTTGGGTGTTAGAGCTGCTTATAACCTATTTCCCTCTCTGCTCCAGCTCTTCCTTCCATACTTCAGTTGGAGGGGGAGAGTGTGCCTCTAAGGTAGCAATCAGGGCAACTTCATCAGCATTTGCCAGCTCCGTAATATAGACCTGTCTCTTCTTCCTGTACCCCATTGAATTACTTTCTTGGTGCGCTCCGGATAGGCCTTGATGGACATCGGCCATAAAGGAGGTATGAGGAGAGGTAAAGGTAGTTAGGATATCACCTTGTCTTACACCAGTGGTGGTCCTGAACTCTGCTGACGATGGTTGCTGACCCTCACATAAGTCTGCAAGACTTGTAGAAGCTCTGTATAGCATGAATCAGAGGTGCTGGATTATTCTTCCTTGCCAAACAGTCCCAAAACGTGTGCTATCCAGGGGTACCCGGGCAATCGCCGTTTTCCAGATCTTTGAACAAGATCATCGCACTCTTATACCTCAAGCCTTTTCACTCACGCGTCTGAGGTGAAGGTAGGTCCTCATCCAATGTGTGGCTCAGCTAGCGTCGGAGGCATCCAGGACCAAGCTTGCATAGAGCCCCTGAGATATTGAAAGAAAAAAAATGCAGCCTTTAAGTTTTGAGACATCTAGTAATTGATGCTAAGCTACAGAACAACAGTTTAAACGACTACTGGTAAACCAGCATGTTGGAAAGATGAAAAAAGCAAGCGGGAAAAGAGAAACATAGCCTGTTTCAAGACTGAGCATTTTGCATGGCTGGCATAGCGATAAGCCAGTTTCCAGGGCTTAGTTTTTCTCATCACTATACTTCCGTTTACTAAAGAGACGGTATTTTTTAATGCTAATGCACCTCCATAGACCAACAACGTAACCCTTTGAGGCCCACTGCAAAAATGCACCATATTCCTCCCAGTGAATCCTACTGAGACCGTGTAACATCTCTCCATTAGAGCCACTCATGCCAGGGTATTGTACTTAACGACTGATATGATAGTACATAGGGAACCACACACAACCTAGGCAACAAATGGGAAAATCGTTATCCTATGGTTTAGGTTCCCTGAGTATAGCATGTTGTCAGAGGGTTCGAATGTTTGTGTTCCCTCTGACACAGAATGCAATCGGAAAATGTAATAGTACTAGGCCACAATCGGCCGAATACACTTAAGATTATGTCTCGTATCATAATAAAAAATTTTGGAAAAATCCATTGAGAGGAAACAATCTCACCCATCTGCCTTGTGTTGTTCGATAACACTCAAAGGATACAGGCAGTCTAAGGCCCAGTGTTGTACAATAGTGTCTGCACTTCTCGCCTCTTCCCACACAAGAAAACCAAACACACCAAAACATTGAAATATGTACCATAACTAGTCAGCAAAGAGCCTCATGCAGTTGCCCAGCAGTCTCTAAGGAGACAAGAAAGAATGAATTACTGCTACCCTCAGTACATCCAAAAGAGCAACTAATTTGAGGTGGTGTTGAGAGGCTAGCAACCGCTTCCATGTATAACAAATTACTACAGAAACCACTGCTACAACATCCATAACGGGGTCCGGGAAAGGGACCTGCGGTTGTCGGGCTACTAAATAATGAAAAGAATAAGTAAATGATTCTACAGATGTCGCTAATGGCTGGTTACACAATTATGTATTAAAATCTATGGACTGATACCTCCCTCCGCGTGAAATTTTGACTGATTTTGATATTAAAATCGTGGGTCACAACCTCCCTCCTCATGTAATTTTTGACACATTACAATAGTGTAAAACAGGTAATTTTTTGCTCTCATTTGACTGGTAAATGTAAACAGAGGCTAGTAGTTTCACTCCAGACTTCAGTCCAAGGTTGCTACTCAACATTTACTAGTAGAAGAGTAGATATTCAGAAGGTCAGTCAGAACTTCCTCTCTAAGGCTATGCTATGTTGATTAATTGACAATGTGTTTAAGAAAGGCACGATCTGGTACTTCCTTCCAGGGTTGGCAACAAAAAACATTGGACATGAAAAGTTCTAATAGATCAATTTCCAATCCATGATCGGCTCCGAATAAAAGGTTAAGTTGTCTTATTGAAATACTGCCACTGGGAAATAAGTGTTAGAGACTTCACTATACGGAGTCCCAGCAGCAAAGAGGTAGGTGACCATTGCCCGTCCCCCGCACGGCGGTGTGTCCGGCCAAACCAAAGAGCAATGCCAGAAACCCAGGTTCAGATGGTAGACTGAGCATGTAGATCCCAATGGAATGTGAACCCGCTGCGGCATTGAGACCTGTTTTCTAGCCGCTCGCCTCTTAAGTACAAATACATTATTGATCATGTTTAAATATTTAGAAAAGTCTGTCCATTTCAATTCATTATTTTCCTCCCTTTGAGGTCGGCTGATCTCGGCCTTTGATTTTAATAGAATTATATAAAGCCCTTCATGCAATCAAATCTTGGTTTTATTTGGCATTCACGATTATGTAAAATAACTAAAAACTGACACTGTAAGAGCCATTACTAGAACTAGGTCTCATAGATCAAGTATCAAAAACCACTTTGTACAGGCAAGTGTGGTATTTTTATTATCTATCACAAGTTCAGTATGTGCCCTCAAGGTGGAATAGAAGACGTCTGATGTGATCTTCGTGGCCATTCATAAATCACCTATGTCTTTAGGCTCCCCTCCCAGGGTCAATACCTGGTCGAGGGTGGCGGCTTGCGTACCCGGATGAACCCCAAAGCTAGGCCAACGGAGTTTGTACTCCTGGAAGGTTATACCAAGCTGGACAGGTGGCGTGGCAAGTACAGACGAAAGCAGACTCCTGGTCAGCCAGGGTGGGGTTGTAGCATTGGGCGGACACCATGTCTATTAAAAAAGAAATGAGTACAGAAACGACAACAAATGAACAAACGTGCTGGAGGCTGACAACAGAGTCTAGCTCTGATGACTGTCAGTGGTGACAAGCCAAAAGGAAGCCACTGAACATAAAACTGACGTCCCTGACTCAAAACGTAACTGGCGAGACTGTGGAGGCTGAGGTACCAAGTTGGGGCTAAAAAAACACGGTACGAAGGTTAGCCACCAACCGAGCAAAGTGATCTCTTTGTTGTTGCCCGACAAGAGAACGCCACCAGTGATGATGGCCACGGACTCGTGCGTCGATGATTAAGGGATCTTAGAAGAAGAAAGAAGAATGTCTTTAGGGTTAATGGATGAAACTAATACAAACCTTTAATTTTTGGATCTCTGAATTTGTTTTTAATGCTGTAATCAATTATTTGGCCCCACTTCTCGTTTCTCCTTCATTTCAACTCGCCAGCATGTCACATGCCGACATCAAATGGGTACTCTAATTCAGCCAGACCCTTGGTACATACTTGCCCATGTGGTTTGAATCCAGAAAGTGTGTTCAAGGTTCATGAACCAGGCACGTTTCACTTGTATCAACCCCAGAGGAACGGTGTTCTTCTGAACAACTGGTTGCATCTGTTTGCTCTCAAAGGTCCAGTCTGGTACGTAAAAATCATCTTCTTCCATAGGTTTCGACCAGAGTTAAAACAACTGATAATTCTGAACTAGTAGGCTGTCTGTTAGGGCTGAAGAAGTACCAGCATTTGTGGACTCCTATACTAAGGGCAAAGCATTGTTGTTGTTTAGCAGCTGTACTGTCTGCATTTGGCAACCCACAGTGTGCAAAGTGAGCAGCAGACTTACAATGACTGACCGAGGTACTTGATATCATACCAAATCCACTGGTGGAAGGTACGACAATTTGGTTCTATTTGATGCTGTTATCCTAGCTTCTGTTCATGACAGAAGAAGAGTTTGTGAGATGATTGAGCCTCCAACAGAAGTGCGCAGGGCACCAGAACACGATGACTAGTTTATGTGCTGGTATCCTTTGTAAGGGGTCATATCCACATATGTTGTCAGGCAATGTGGTGGGGTGGGGGGGGCATAAAAATTTTGTGACATTGTGAGATAGTAGATGCTTGCTGTCATTCAGATATTAGTGTCCCCACTTTTTCCAGCAGTACTGAACTGGTCTCCACAATGTTATCGTGGAATTTCAATAGTTAAACTTTTAATCCACAATAGTTTAACACATCCCTCGTGATACAATGGTAAAATATATAATCTTAGGTGTAATATCGTAGAATTTGGCGGATCCTTCAAGTTGTTTTTAAATGTATTTTGGTTTTTTAACTCTTACTAGACCCGAGTGCTAAAACCGCATTTTTTAACGCGCTAGTTAGCTATCGCTTACCTTCGCATCGCCATTTGAACTGGCGAGCCGTAAAATTGGTAACTAAACCCGCGCCACTTCACGGGGCTTGCCGGAGACTAGAGTTATATAATGTAATATACACCTTATAAAGAACAAAACAGACGAAATATAAACTGAACGGAGTAAAATGTGGGAGTTTAAAAAAAAACATTAACAAGTATTACTAATGTGAAAAACACCTTTTGAAAGCAAGGCAAAACTTTTAGCAATTGAAACCAACTGGTGCAAACATGTTGGGTGTCTGCATGAGTGGGTGTGGGAGAGAAGAATACACTTCTAGTTAGTACGTCAAAGGTTGCACCCTATCGTTGCTGAAATGGGGCAAATATAAAAAATATAAAAACAATGAAAAGTAAAATCTTGTAAAACACTAATTAATTAACACTAATTTACCATAAAATTTTTTTTCTTTGCCGACTTATGGTACAATTTGGCTCATGACTGGCTCTTCTGTCATAAAACTGTAAAGAACAACAGAAACAAGAATTAAATAACGACAGATTGTCTTATATGGGGGTAAAGAAGGGAGGCTCACAGAAGATACCTGGCCCCTGGTATATGAAGGTGTATGAGAGTTCACGATACGCTGGTCGAGCGTCAAGTAGGTGTAGTTATTGGGGTTCCTCATTGCTTACTTGACCTCCAAGACCTCAGTACCCATTTACAGCTGGGTAGACTGGGAGCATGACACTGCCGTTTGGGCACAAGAGATCAAATAGAAAAGGTTGGTTAGTGGTACGACAAGATCACTAATGTGGAACTGATGACATGAAACCAACAAATGCCAAAAGAAACATGCCATGAGAAGATGACCGGGAGTGGATAGGGGCACACACTGAGTTAATCCTTTCTGGATAGCTTGACCAGGGCAGTCCTTGTTTCGAACTCAGGGAAGAGAGGTGGAGGAAAATCAAGGAATTCACGATGAAGAGAACTGGAGACAAGAACAGGAAGCGTATGAAGAAGACATGGAGAGACCTTGACCTGCTGGCACTGACAGGAAGACTTTGGCATCAAGCATAATCTGCTCCGTTGAGAGTTGAAAGATTATGTGAAAGAATTATGATACTTAATGGGCCATTAGGATCGCGTCAATTGAGGGAAGTGCCAGTCATGACCCATAGCGGACTGCGTGCGGTTAGCCGAACCAGTGCGGACCAAGACCCGACTCGGACCTACAATGGTGGTCCGGAAACGGCTGCAATTCACCTCATCTGTATGCCTGAGAGAGTAGGGATCGATGTGGGAAAGGCAAACCCGGTCCTAAAAAATGCCGGGCGAAGTCGGATGTGTCGGGCCGAAAAATGCGCAGATAATCGCAGTTTGCGTGTAAACGCGTCACAACGCCACCTTCGTCCTTTTGTGGAACGAACGTAGAATCAAATAGACTACGTACTACGTATAATACGTTACAGTCAATGACGGTGTGTCATCTAAGTAGGCTAGTGTCTACATCTACAAAACGAGGGGGAAAGATTTATGTCACGTAATGAGATCTAGGTTTGTATAATCGATGGTAGACGAAGGACGAGTGGTTAAAAATAGCAAAATATGGTGGGACAACGGATGTGGAGGTCCGGCCGCTAATTAATACTCTCATACAGTGTTCATAGTACGTACCAAGCTTATCTGTGGGCAGCGTTGGCTTACGGAAATTTAGTAGCAGATGTCCACGGGGTAGTTTGACAAGTTTTTTTTTTTTTTTTTTTGTTGCGTGTCGTTGGTTGATTCTGATTTCATGTTGCAATTATTGTTTTTTTTTACAATAGATGGGTAAAAACAGATAAGCCGAAATAATGTGGTTTCGTCGTACGTAGGACAAACGTCAAGGAGCCTACTTTGCGAGTGTACTTCCAATCTTACCCAGTTCCCCTCAGCTTACTCGACTATTTATTTTTACACACTTCCAGATCTTGTATGTTGTTATTGATGATGAAAAAGAGCCCGTTCAACCGCATGATGGGTTAAAATTAGGAATATATAGTGCGTGCAATTCCATACAATATGTATTAACTGCTGCCGAGTTCACTAAGAAGAATAGTGGGATCAAGGCCGCCATGTGCCGAACGCTAGTTATACGGTCAAGGAACATGAATCACTTCGACATCATTGTAAATTTCCTCAGGGAACACTAACCAAAATTCTGGCAAGGTTTCCCGTGCAACAACGGACAGGCTACGTATGATTATATGGTCTCTAGTTTCCGTAAATTTCTGATTAAAACATGCATATGACAAGGGTCCGGTGGATACTTTATTCTCGAACCAATGAGAGAAAACAGGACTGATTCTAAAGGCGACGAACTGAACCGGACAACGGACTTACAGTAACATGAACACAAGAAGTATGTTGGGAAGGAAGAAGAGCTTAGTGGAAGAGATGAGGAAAAGCCAAATGAGCAATCCTGATTTAACAGAAACCAATAAAAAAGGACAAGGAGTTATGAATCTCGAGGGGTCCATGGCTGCTCGACTGTTGTGTTCCCACATCTGAAAGAGCGAAAGGGGTGTGGGTTGTATGTGGCCAACAACCAAAGGGAATAATATCATAGGGATGGAAGCTGTTGTCTCAAAACGCAATAGGGTCCTAATAACTATAAATCAGCAAAAAAGAAGTAGGAAGATGTACAAGAGGGCTTGTATTCCGGCTCCACCTAGGTCCCAGTTGTTGTATCGTATATGGGATGTGAACATGGCATTGACTACAACCCACAAAAGCCAGAGCGAAACCACAAAAATGAGGTATCTGAGGAAGGTGGTTGAAGTAACAAGAAGAGACAGGTCCAGCAACCGACAACCGATTCGTCGAACGGCCCTAAATCCCAACACACTGCAACACAAGGAGAACCTGTCCCAACTGCGAGGGTTTAACCTCTCTGCAGAATAGACAGAGCGGCTACCACGACTAGCGAGGGTAGCGAACAGCCAGGATCCAGACCCTCCAGGTATGTTCCAAATCCGCTGGCAGGACCACATAGACAGACGGCTTTGAATAAAACCAAGCCCAGGAGGAAGACAGCTGATAGAATATATGGCACTCTATCTCTTACAAAACTTCTACACCTCACTCACGTAGGAAAGGGAAACAAATAAGTAACGTAAGTATGTTTATTTCTGGGGAAGGGATAGGAAAGAGTATTTTCCCTTACTGTGATTTAAACAGTGGAATGATCCTACCTTTGTTGTTCCTTCGAATTTGCGTGTAGGCTGGATTAAACCTGACTTTTGGCCCAAAACGATGGAAGCACGTGCGTCTGGACGGTATTTTCTTCTTCTTCTTTGATCCTGAGCCACCGACCGTCAAAGCAGTCAGTGGCCATCACGCCTAGTGGCGTCTTGTAGGGCAACATCAAATTGATGCCTCTTGCTCGTCGTGGCAACACTTCGACTGGGGCCCCAACTCTGGTTTCCTATGTTTCTTTGGCATCTCAGCCTCCACAGGACTCCGCCAGGTTGGTTTTGGGGGCGCCGCTCGGGCGCCCTCCCCCAGGGGTCCAAAGCAAACAGCTGTTCCAGCGATTGGCACATGGTCCCCCCTGAGGACATGGCACTACCCAGCTCCAGCGTCTGCCAGCCTAGAATGGTGTGCATAGTCCTCTGCTTGCTACGAGCAAGCAGATCTTTGGCCAGTGATGGTATTCCGGCCAAAAGATTCGAATGTATTTTACCTAGGCTTGGTTGGGGTGAAAAGAGTACACGTGCGTCAGTGCCTTCTCTGTTACTCTCCAACATTCCGCACCATTGAGAAGCACAGATATGCACTCATGCCTGATAGAATCTGAATTTGGTGTGGTGCGGTAAGTGGGAGGTCCGCCCAGATGGGGTTTATGCCATTGAAGGGTCTGTGCCCTTGCCTGTATTCTTCTGATGTTGATTCGGTGGCCGGCTCTCCCGCCCGTCTGGGGGTACTAATGCTTCCTAGGTAGTGAAGGTTATCTATCTGCACCAGCCGCCGGTTTCCCTACTGATATGGGGCTCAGGGTTGCTCACTTTGAGCCCATGACCCCAGACTTCTTAAATTGATGCCCAAGCCCACCCGCTGGGTAACCCAGCAAGTCCATGCCGTCTTTTTCCCCGTCTGGTTTCGACGCGAATGGGCCAGTAGTGCAACGTCAGCCGCACAATTCCAGATCTTTATTCAACGCAGTAAATGCAGTCCAATACCAGTCCTCCTGGATGGGGGTGGGTGGGGGCCCTCCCTTTTGTCTGTGCTCCACCAAGTCCTATACTGTTAAAAATAAGTGGTTGTCAAGGGCATCCCTGTCGTAACTCCTGTCTTCACCTCAAAGGTTTAGGTTTGCTCGGCCCACACTACACTTACAGGTGGCGTAGAGGCTTTTTTATGATTGACGCCATGCAGCCCGGACTCCACAAGCCCTCAGCACTTTCCATAAACTGTCCCAGGTATGACTGTCTAAAGCCATGTGGGGGGGGTTGGTGTGTGTGTTGTTGGTGTTGTTTTCAAAATCGAACGAAACCAGTGTAAATAGCGGTCCCTGCCACTCTGAGCACGGCGCTACAACGGTCCCCGTGAGTGAACCAGATCTACACACCTTACTGTCCCGCCAAACCCAGCCCTGTTCGTTTCCCCAGCCTTGTTCCACCGCCCCCTAAATCGCTCCCCGCACAACCATCACCCCATACACCGCTGGGAACCGAGAGAAGAGCGACATCTCTCCAACCATTGCAAGTCCGCAAGATTCTACCCCTTGGGCAACCTGACCAACCATTCCCCTGTTCCACTCTGATGGTGCTGTCCCCCCGCCTTACTGAACCCGTGCGAATACGTTTTTTCTAAAGAGTTTCGGCTGCTAGCACAGGGCATGGCTTGAAATAGGCTCTGGCCTATTTAAGTTATTATGGCCCGAGCTTTTGCCGTTCTTTAACCCTGTTGATTGTGTGGATGATTTCTCTTTTCGTGGTAATTCCTGTATTTACAGATTGATCGTTGTGCAGCCTCTGGAACTTGGCAATGGTGTCTCGGGGGGGTCCTTGTTCAAGTTTCTTCTGAAGTGCCTGCCCATCATGGGCCTGTCCCTCTGCTGTCGTGGTGATTTACCTTGCTTATCGCGTACGAAAATGTTATATTGTTTGCTCCTCTTTTCCGCTGATGAAGGAGTTATTTTGGTATTACTGTGCGTTGTTCATTTCTCATGCTGCCTCCTCTGCCTGCTTGCTGAGCGTCCGAGGTATTCTTTGTGTTGCTCGGTTTGGCGTTATCTTCATTCCTGCTGACTGTACTGTTTGCGCTTATATAGTTGCTTTATCCTGGGACTTCGCTTCTGTTTTCTTTCTTTGTCATTGTCCTTTCTCATCGTTTATGGGGGTGTTATAGGGTGCGGGGGGGTTCCAGGCTTGCTTCTTCCGTTCCGGAATCACCAAGCATTAGTGCTGCCTGCCTTTATAATGTTGAAATGGTGTTGAAATTCTGGTCTATATCATCAGGGCATTGTAGTTGTCCTGTCTTTTGAGACTAATTGAATATGGTTTCTTATGTCGGCCGCAAAAGCTTTTCTTGGTAAGGGAGGTCCTTCAATTTTTTGGCTGATGTCAAACGCGTTTCTGTGTTAGTTACAGTTTGGTCCCAGCCCGGTCTTAGTTTTCACTTTCTGTTTTTGCTAAGTCTACTAAATGGTTGATCGCTTCCCACATATCTGCACCTCTTCTTACCTTCACATCTTGTAATGGCATGTCTCCACCTACCGTTATACCATGATGTGTGGTCGTGGTGTGTATCTGGGTTCATGTCCCGACAATTTGGTGATTCCTTGGTTAACTTGGTGAAATTTTCCTTATGATGGGGGGAAAGTGTTTCCTCCAATGACCAGGTTGTTCAGCTTGACTTGTGGGGGGGTGGGGGGGCAGAAAACTTATTGAGCTGTTATTCCCCCAGTTTCCGTTTGCTATTCCGATGCCGCATGGTCCCCAGGGGTCGTGTCGGTTTCATTATAGGTATTGTGGTGTACAAACTTTTTCGCATTGGTGGTCTCTTCCATTACTATTACAAGTTCGTTATCTAGGTGTGCTTCTATTCACCTTCTCTGCACGTTTTTGATTGAAATATTCATCATTGAACTCATCATCGCGTCTATCATTCGATGGGTGCGTTAGCACTGTGTTTATTGTAGTGTTGGGTGAATCCCTCCCTCTCAATCTCAACTCGTATCATCAGTCTGTTGTTGGATGGGTTGTTCATTCCAGTAATGTCCTGTCTTTCCCTTTCTGTCGAGATTGAATAAGGGCTACGCCTTCACTGTGCTGTCGCCATTCCTCTCTTCCTAGAGTTAAGTACTGTTTCTCATGTTGTGTTTTTTAACTTGTCCTGCCCCTGTCCATATGGCTACTCGCTTATCCCCAGGATGTGAGAACCTATAGTTTCTCATTTCTGCCGTGACCTGTATTAGGTTACCTGTCTCGTACATTGTCGGACATATCTAAAATCCTATTCTTGGTATCCTTGTTTTGAGGGCAGGACTATCAGGTTTTCATGTCTGTGGCTTCCTTTCGGCTTTTCACCACTGGACAGTCAATAAGAGCTAAGACTCCGAATGGCCATCTCCAGCAGCAAAGTGTTGTCGCGATACAGTTAGATGTTGTTTCCGGTAAAAACTTTCATTATGGGTGGTTTGGTTTTCATGAGACTGGGGTCTGCTCGAGCACCTATGCTAAAACCCCCAACCGTGGGAGGACCAGGGGGTACCAGCTTTTGTCTGAACCCATACCCACACAGACCATTCCAGCTTGGTTTGAACCTAACCAGGAGTAAAACTCCCCTCTGGTATAAGCTTGGGGGTCGTCAGGGTACGCTAGCTGCCATACGCTACAAGGTATAGGTACCATTGATGGCAGCAGTACGTATAAACTGTACATATTGCAAAAGCGAGAGCATTTCACTCGCTACTGGGAAAAGAATGAGAAGAACACTGTCATCCTGTAACAGTAGTACAGGAAGGTCAAACTATGTAAAGTTTGCCAGTGAAAATTATGTTAATGAATGATGAGGATGTATGTTTCGACATCGAAAGTTTATGAATGATATAATTGAGTCAGGGAGAATTGTTCTATTGGGATGTTATAGGTACGGCGATACAAATGATACCCACTGTGGTACTAAGGATGTGTAATAGTTCGTCAGTTGTCGAGGTTGGGCAGTTCAACTGCTTATTTATGATTTATACAATAATAGAAGAGTCCCGTCATCGGCGGGGGGCCAAGCCAACTAGCGTATGCAACGTTTCATGGCATACGACAATTTTATTTTATTCCAACTTATTATGGATTTTATGATTGATTGTGCATCCAAGTACATAATTAGTTGCGTTCGTTGATCCTGTAGCCGGGATCAGGAAATCAGTCCTTGAGAGAAAGTTATCTCACCGTTTATTGAATCGCCAAGCTAGATATTGCATAACATATACGCAACCATCACACTGTTGCAAAAGAAAGTGGGCTGGAGAGGGTTATATGGTAAAAGATAAGAATGATAGAGTTTGAGTGTGTGAATTACCGTGTGAGGGGTCTAGCGATGTATAGACCGTAGTCCTAGTAGTTGATGAAGATGAATCTCAAGGGTCCTAACGCTACCTCTCAATGATCTCACATACGGTGCTGCAAATTATCTTTAAGGTATGTGGTGATGTGGCCTAGGGGCTAGGATGCTATGTGAAATGATGGTACATCAAAACAACACAGTATAAACTCTCTAATAGGATATGTAATACTCTGTTGTTTAGGGTTTTTAAATTGGAAATATTGTGTTTAAACAGTTTTATTGTGGGCCCTGTCCTGCATCTCTTTTAGACAGGTCTTTTAAAACTGAAGGAAAATGTATGTTACACTGAAACGTGAACGGAAAAGAAGGACTCTTTATCCAACAATACTATTATTAATAGTAAAATGTTCCATAAGGTGTTTCATTCATCAGGCTTAAGTAAGATATTAATAATGGGAGTCCAGTTATTGGAGAGACTGTTTATGTTCTGCATTGCCCCGAGAGGTTGCTGGAATGGGTAGGAAACATGGTTCCTTCCAGATAAAATGGCTATTGCCCAATTGGGCACAAAACTGGAAATTGTCCTTTCGTGAAGATTCTATCGTTTGATTATGGCTCTGTAAAGAACATTCAGCTCTCAGAGCTCCACTTGACAGTATTATGACAGTTTACGCTGTTATCGGGAGACGTTACTGTCTTCACTCACTCGTACTTCAGCTTCTGTCCACCGCTGGTAACAGAAAGAAAACCCTGCAACTTAAAAGACACGCTGGCCTTTGCTTAGCTGTTAGATTGGTCCCGTAACTCTTACAAGACATGATGGAGTTTCAGCCTCGTGTGCCTTACAAGATGCTCCACCCGAGGGTGGGTAACTTACATCATATTAGTGACCACACCTCAGGTCCTTATGGCAGATACCCACTGTCATTTTACATAGTCTTCTTCATCACATTTTTAAATAGGTGTGAAGGTACTTCTCCTGTAAAGGCTGTATAATTGTCCTATTACATAAGATAAACGCTCCAGGCCAAGCAAGAGTGTTCAGCTAACATAATGGCTTGCTATTTTATCTTAGTCCTACGACAATAATTTTTTATTGCCAACATTGCTATATTCAACACATAAAATCAAATAGATATACACAATCTGTCTCTTTTAAGGCATGTTATACTCGTGCCCACGTTGTTGGCTTTGGCACATATTTACATAAGAATATAGATATTCTTCGTACCAGAATTCAATGAAATAAGCTCAGGTGCCATGGATGGCTCAAAATTCAGCTTTGCTGCTGGCTAGACTATGACAATACTTTTGTAGTGTGAGTTACATATAATAGTCAAACTTCTAGGATCACATCGACTCTGCTCAGGGACAGCTTTCTACAAAATGGCATAAACCTAACTAAGTGTTTCCATAAGATAAATATGCGTTGGCCAAGCAGATCAGAAGACTATGCTTTTCCAATGTGAAATTTTTGTGAAAATAAAACTAAATCAGACGTGAGGGTTGTGGACCGAACTTGTTTCTCCTCACTCATTGGGGTTGAATTTCTACTGCTCAAAAGATTTTTTGTGTTAAGCTATCCCAGAAATTGCGCTCAACCCGTTGTCCTACCCCTCCTCCAACAGAATACATGCCGGCTTGTCTCTTTTCAACTAACGCGGTCAAAAATTGTATATCGTTATGAATGCAAAATGAATGCAAAACTGTTTGCGGCACAACTAAGACAGGCTTTTGGTCTATAACTTTCTTTGCTACTGGGTATTTGGAATTTTTAAACATATTAATTTAGCAGGAGATATAACAGCAAATCTAACTAGGTGTTATGATCCTATACCTATTAATAAGGAGTCCATAATATTGTCCAGTGTTAGTTTCAATCGCTAATATTACATAAAAAACTCGACACGCCATCTCTCATCCCAGCGCTTCTGTGTTGTTCAATAGTGATACTACAAGTCGGTGACGTCCATAATGAGGTACCAGTTTGGCCAGCCAGAGCGAGGCGGTGGGTTTAATACCAGTCACGGTCGGCGTGCTTAATGGATCGAACAAAGAGTGGACTGAGTCGAATGTGTTTCCATCTGCGCTAACAATATCGCACGCGGTGGCCGTGTTTTTGCGTGCTGCATAACCATTTAGTGTGTCAATGTCTGCATGCTATATTAGACTCTGGTCCTCTCTCCTCCTTTTCCCCCTGTTTGGCGGAAACATGGCTAATTCCGTCAAAATTGTTACCGATAGGTCCAGGTCTTCGGCAAACGATAGGTAGCTTTTCTCTACGATTCGGTCTAGCGAAAAGCCAAGTGCTGACTAGCGTGGGGAAAAGAAGTCGCGTCTGAATCCAACTATTTATTTTTCTATACTATCCTTTCTTTATAATTTCAATAAGAAGTTTAGCGTGACAATATAATTTTTATCACACATCTACCCACTTGAGAACATGCACTGATGCAAGTTTCAAAAACAGTGATACACATAGATAAAATTAACTTCTTACTCCTGTTGATTAGTCTGATTTGGATCTCTGGGATGCCTACGGAGGTTATCTCTGCACCCACTCTGTGTCCCCGGGATGTAGTCAATAGTGAATGTATATGGCAGTATGAGCAAACGACATCGGTAAATAATCGAGCATGTTTCGTGCTTTGTCGGTGATTAGATTTCAAGGGGCTGATGATCCGTTTGGACCAGATGTTCTACCATAAAGATAGATCTGAACTTACGTATTGCCCAGTATTAAAGCTAAACAGTCTTTGTCGCTTGTTGAAGCTTGTGGTTTGCCGATCTGTTCAACTTGGCGGGCTAGCAAAGCGACCTGGGTTCAGTCCCCATATGAAAAGAGGACCGTTGTGAACAAATGGCCCCCCAGGCCACATTGGCTTGCGGCCGTTCTTATCACGAATTCCCTGAGTTAAATCAGGAAAGTTAGGATAGGCTTGCTCGTAGTTTCGTGTAATTTCCTGGTATGGCTAATGCACACTGGGCTAACCAAACTATTCTATCTGGATTTCCCCTGCGAGTGACTCATCAGGAGAACAAATAGAGTTTTAAATTTTTGATATATTTCTGGTAAAACCCACACAACGACAACAAATGATCCACGTCTGTTTGTGGTGTGGGGCCGGTGCTCTATGCAATTGCTCAAGGTTCTGGGGTCAGGGGTCATGTTTACTCCCTGATATACAGTATGTCCCCAAGAAGTCCAACTCTTTACACCCTATACAACATTTTGGTCTAGCCGTCAAGTTACCTCGTGTGGTGAAGTGGGATGTTATAAATATTTATAGGGGACTTAGTGTACTTCGGCTTCGTCTTCGTCGTTCGTTCGCTTGAAATAGATTGTCCTAGATCTGCAATGTTGGTTGTTCTTGGAGAAACGTCAACGGTCCCTTTTGGAAGTGTCATACAGGGGTCCATATTGTTTTGCTTCCAGGTTGGTTTCTCTGGCCATGGTTTGCCTCAATCTATCATAATTCGGGGCATTCTTGCAAGTACGTGGCTCCGCTGTCTGGTCTGTCCAATGGACACATGGCTGAATTGCCAATCTGGATTTTGTATTCATGTGGCTGCCGGAGGCGGTGTGTCCTGTTCTGAGGCGCAGAATGACTATTTGTTTTCTGATCTGTCTGAAGCTTGTAGTCATCCTGCGTTGCTGTTTGTGGCTTTCTGATGGCTTTGAGCATCTTTTTCTTCTGATGGTACTTTACTGGTACATTCCGGTTGTTCGGCGGCAAGCACCTTCTTTAGCCTGTCCGTCTGCTCTCATCGTTCCTGGTATTCCACAATGAGACGGTATCCACTGCCATGGCGAACCCTGCGCCTGGGTGCACAGTTTCAGATAGTAGGGCCGTAGAATCTTGCAAGGTTCTGGACTGAAGTGCTTGGTGTGCTGATCTTGCATCTGTCAGGAATTCTACAGGCCTGTGGACCGAGAGTGGTGTTCAGGAGTTTATCAGTTGCCACTTGAATTGCCTGACTTCTGCATCATCAGTGGTTAAAGAAGTTCCTCCCCGTTGGTACTCTGACCGTATCCCTAGTGTTGTTTGGGTATTCTATGTACACTCCTGCTCCTCCATTCTTTACTGCATTCTGTGCGACCCATCCGTGTATACTCGGACGTCCTGAGGTCCTTGGTATTTACATCATCCTGAAAATGAGAGTGACTGTCCTACGTTGCACGCTGTTCTGTTCATCCTGAAGCGAACTAATCGCTTTTCACTTATTGTGCTGGATGTGTATGGGGTACTGGTTAATTGTCCTATGCTTCCTCTCTGGGGGGGCAAGGGGTTTGTATTCTGGCACAGACTTTAGAGGGCTGTTAATCTTCAGGCATGGTGTCTGATGTTTGTCATGATGCGCAATCGTGTATATGTGGGCCCATCAGGTGAATAATGCGGTCATTCTATTTCAGTATCGCCCCAGTGCTATTGGGGGGTGGGGAGGGTATCAGGAATCTGTCCGGTCATTTGGATGGGCGCCTCGGACATAACAGAGGGAATCGTTTTCTGCTTGTGATGGTTAGCACAGATCTGCGTGTCTCGGATGGCGTTCTGCTCTAGTGGCTTGTGTTCGGCTCCCCCCATGTTTTTCGTCCATCATCTCACTAGAGGGCCGTTTTGATTTTCATTGTCCCTCCGTTATGACGCCCTTAATGTCGCCTAGATGTTAGGTGCACCTTGATGCGAAGCTCCTCTTGTTATGGGGATGTTTGATGCTGGACAATCCACGTCAGCTGACAGCCAGAGTCCATGTGTGGTCAGTGATGCCCGGTGGCTTGTGTAAATCTTACTAAGTTATATTTCCTATCCCGCGTGGGCTGCTCCTCCATGAGAGTGCTCACTATAGTTTCGTCCTAAGGAATGTGTTCGCTAGCATGCCTCCTGGCCTTTGTTTTCTGCCCCTACTGTTGATGGGATCAGCTTCCATGTCAGGGCCTATCCGATCGAAGGTAAACGCCCGAGTAGAGGTGGGTGGGTATTATGCTTCCATCTCAGGATGAGCTCATTTCTGTTTAGCTTGATTTGTACACTCAAAATTTTTTCGTATGGTTTTCTTTTTGTTTGGTGAAGGTGAGAGGGTGAAGAGCGGAGTGCTGCACTTTGTCTGTGTTAGATGCTGCACAAACATGCCATGGCTATATTGCCACATGAGTTGTATAGGCATCGATAGGCTCTTTGGAAGCAGTTGGGTGGCGCACAAGTTGGCATGTTCTGCATTACACTGTGCACCATAAATTAAACCGAGGATCATTCAGCAGTAATCTTTGCCACTAGAGTTCATGTGCCAAGTGTTATTTCTAGCAACCAGGTCATTGATGTAAGACTAGGAAAAGATGGTGGGGCGACAGAACCCCTCCCTGAGGGGACCCGCCATGATACGCACGTAAGTATGTTTCTACTCTTTGTAGGCTCATCGAGTATGTACTTACTCGGGGCTCTTCTGTTATGCCAAGTATGCTTTCACCCATCTTTTGTACATCTTACCATTCAGCTTATCGACAGGCAAGTTGCTCAGTTTCTTCTCAAACCACGTTCTTTGCAAATAAACCGTGTCAAATTGCGTTTCGTGTGAGATTCGATGCCATGCTGCGGGCTAGTTACGCTCAGTTGTCTTGTAGCTTGACAGAACGCAATACCTCAATCTCTGGGAAAGGTAAGTTGCCTGATCATTCGTGGAATATCACTGCCTAAAGCCCGCTGCTGTGGTACAAGATAGTAACGTTCAAGGTACCACTGGAGCCTGAGGTTGATATACGTTCCATTGATATTGCAGAGGCAGCTTGTAAGGCTAATTGGTCCTGTAGCTGGAGGCGAGTGGGAAAACTTGTCTTTTCCGGGTTTTTAGGAGATGAGGTATCATGATTGGCTTCCCTCCAGGTTCTGCTATGGAACTCTGCCTTAGAGGTTTCCAACAGATATTGAAGATCTGGCAGCAGCTTTTGTTTTTGCTCGCGGTTCCCAAGTTCTTAATCATCTTCATTGGGACACTCTACATCAACGCCCTGTCGGACTTTCTCATGTTCAATTTGGATTTTGCTAGCTCCTGTTCTGCTGATGTGATTAGGTTGCCGATCCATAACTTCAGGTTTATGGTTTCCATCTCCGTCTGCGTTTTGTTGTTTCTCACGAGTCCTCCTGTTGCTTTATCTGGGCTAACTTAGATGTTGTCTGTTTTGAAGCAAAGGAGATCTGGCAAAGTGATCAGCCTGCGATGTACTGTTTTCCCATGCGGATGTTGTCCATCTTTTGTACAGAGCAAGCCTTGAGTTTCTCTCTTACCGTCCTTCGTTTAAGGTCGTTACCAGATTCCACTGTTGCCTCGTTTCTCTTTCAAAGTTCAAGGACGCTGTTTCTCCTTCCAGCTTCGTCGCCTGGCCTGCAACTTGGCCCTTTGAAATGTGGCCTTAGCTTGCTGGTAGTTATTGTGGGTGTTCTTGCAGGGACTGGTCTCCTGCTGCTTCGAGATGGTTTCCAAGTCGTTGGTGCAGGCTGCTCTAGTTCACTATTCCAATATGGTTATGTAGTGCTACGAGCCCCTCTGTAGTAGTTTCAACGGGAGCCGTAATATGCATCTGCTTGAATTCATCAACTACTTATTGATGTCTTTGTCTTACAGTCAGATCTCTAGCCCAGTAGACTAGTACGGTGCTGGTACATTGTCCAGTCTGCCGTCTTGTAGTTCCAACCTTGGAGAGAGTGCTGCTCTCCTTGACAAAATTTCCATTTTTCCACAATGAGGAAGTACTGGCCCGGTAAGTCCGCCTGGCCTCCAAGTTGGTTTCCCAACAAATCGCTTGATGGGGTGTCCACTTCCTTGCCTCTGGTTAGTGGAGAATGCCAAGGATCCTGAGTGTAGAGGTGGTGTTTGTTGTTTTCCCCCCCCCCCACCGTATGAATCTCGAGTAGAAATTTTGGTGGGTTCATTTTGTAGTGGTGCTGGTTTTTTTTTTGTTAATCAGGATAAGTCCCCATTTCATACCTGTCATCCTGCCAGAGTTTTGGTTTTTAAGCTCCTCACCTTTTCCTGTTCCATTGGATCATAGTCCAGCGCGGGGTGAGTGGTGCGGTTGAAGTCTCCTCCGCATGACAATCGAGAGCTTTTCTTTTGCTGGGATTGTGGTCTAGTGTAAGTGGGTTGCGAGGTTTTTGATGCGCCGGTGCAGATCCGTGACTACAGTAGTAAGTTGAGCAGGATTTTGGAATTCTGAACTTTCTGTCTTGATGTGAAGCATCTGGTATTCCTTTCTGCCCCCTCCATATAAATGTGTTCAAGCTGACATGCACTGATGTTTATTCCTCACGAGTTGTCAAGTATTACCACCCGTTTTATTGCCTGTCCGATTACGGGTCCAGATCTGTTTGTAGCACTGGGAAGCCTCTGATTTTTTTAAGGCTGAATAGTCTTTTTTTTAAGAATTGTGGTTTATTGCATTAGCAATGTTTTAGTATATTGTGCTCTTGATGTTTTTTTGATTTTCTATATCTTCTAAGTATTTGCTGTACCCGTCTTTTGTACTGATTGAGGGGTTCAGCATATAAAGTGCATTATTTTAAAAAAATGAGATCTTTTCTTAAAAATGCTATGGCCAGTAGCGCTATTTTTAAACCCAACTAGCATCCTTAAAATCGCCCGACTTCACTTGAGAAAGGACATCCCCAGTCCTTCGGGTTGGGCCCGCCGAGGCAAGGTAAGCGAAAAGCACCATGCGCCTAGCCCAGGGTGGCCGATCATTAGGCGAGTTTGCAACTTAACGTTTAAAACAATATAGTTTTTACTCTTACGCCAACATCGAGCGCGAATAATTATGGCATTCCTATTCAAAAGCGTGGTGCGCCAGATAGCACTTGGCTCTTCGCAATGTAACAAGAGAAATTGACGAAAAGATAGGAGATATATTAGTGAAAACTGTTATGTACACACATTTCTACACACACGAAAAGATTACAGAAAAAGATGGCCGAGGTGAAGTGAGTGGATGTTTATCAGCAAATATAATAAAAGGCTGATGGCTATACTTAAGCCCCATCTACGACTCGTCAAGAATCGGGCTTTAGATGAAGGTATATATACTATCTATAAATCACTGTATTAGATAATACACCATGCTGAAGCCTATATATATATCTAATGTCCACCCAGTGTATTACGGTATAGAACCTTACCTTGCAGTCATTAATATAGATTATACGCGTCAGTCAGGAATTAGATGGTCTGGAATAGTGTGATTACTACGTTATATGTCTAGGGTATGTGTATGATGAAGTGTAAGTCATAACAACAACAGACAGATAAACAATTTAATTTATTCCACTACACTTGACAACACTGTGACACTCACATACATAAAACACTCTACAAGGATATCTTAAAGGAGTCACTGATAACTTTTCAAATAACAATATGTATTCATTGCTGTCATGAATGAATATGTGTCCTGATTCAAATACAAAGGGAACCAGGAATCACAATCAATTTTAATTACAAGTTATATGTACAGAATTTATCAATATGAATATTGTAGTGACATATATTATTAAAAGTATCCTATGTGTGTCAGTTGTGTAGTAGTAATATGAGGTAATACTGGTTTTGTTTTGTTCAAGCTCTGTTGGTATTTGTCATCATGACTTCAATAGTTTGTCTTCTTTATGGGGAAAAACTAGTATTGGATGAGATGTGTTCTCAGTTCCTGATATCGCAAAACAATTTACTTCCCACTCTTAATGTTATTTTTTACAATGTCATTTTAAGATGGGGGAACATAATTTTGAGCCCAGCTGGCCACATCAGCTTATCTTGCGTGATGGCGGCAGGAAAAGACTCCTCTGCTCGATTTCTCCCCTGGGCTCTGGAGACACCTCACTGATAGCTAAATGGACCAAGGAGTATGCTGTCCGACTCTGGATTCAGCAAAGCTCTGACCAGGTGATGCTCTACGCTCAATTACCATCAAGACCAACGGTCCCCCACAATTTATGGAAACAAACACAGATACGTTGACTAGCAATGAATTCTGGCACAAATACTGGCACAAATTCCCATCTGCTTATGTTCCAGGCTTTTATTTAGCAAAAATATGAGCTGGCTTCAACGCACTGTTGCTTTATCAAGCTTATTGAACTAGTGGTCTCGAACTAACGCTCCTAAGTGATTATATCAGCGAGTCTGGCCAATGGAGCCACGTTTCGACAAGTGTTTGAAAAAATTTTACCTTCCTACGTCTCCCCTAACAACCAAAGATAGTATTTATAGTCCGACCAATCGTGTTTAGCCTTACATATCATTCCAGCCAATCAGTTCAAATGTAACTTGTGGCCCATTTTCCCGTACAATGGTGGTTAAACTGAAAAAATCTACCACTGAGCGATTCTGATTTTGGGTGTTGTCTGACAGCACCATCATTTTATTTTGGCTATAACTTGTTAATTCCTAGACTATTTGCGTAACGTTTTACATATTCTTTGTCAGCAAGCCCTAAGGAACCCAAATATACCAATTTAAAAGAGCTAATAGGCTGCGTTCAAAATATGCAATTTCTTCTACCTCCTGTTTCGAAGATGTGCTGTCTGGGTACTGTAATGTTTTCAACCGTAAACCCATCTATTGTCATCTTTCCTAATAAGCGGTTTTCATGATTTTAAAACCTAACTCTGGGGAAGGGTAGTGAATTTTTATCACTGTCCGTCCTGAAAAAAAAATTTCGTGCATGTGGCCTTACGCGCGTGATGGCAGCAATTGTGTATCGCGCGAACGCGTGTTTAGTTTGCATGCGTTTCGTCTTTCCATATCGCTCCCTCTCTCTTTCTATCCTATTTAGTCCATCTGTTTTAGTATTTTGGTAAGCGTGTATAAAATGGAAATGAATTAAATATTAAAATTAGGTCATTAGCGCAGTAGCCTCAAATGTTTTCCCAAGAAATACAGCACACCTTTCATTGAAGAAAGCGCGTATAATACAGTAAGCTTTTACTATCAACGTGAAAGCGTTACAATTTGCAGACGAAGCAGAAAACAAGGGGGATTTCGAGTACATTCTTTGTGACAGCACTGTTCTTTACCATTGCTCTTTTCTTTATTAGAATTTATTTGTTAGGCTTTATATTTACCTGATAATTTATATATGTGGATTAGAATATTTCACGACACCTCCCCTCTTAAAACAGACATCCCATGTCAGTCCTTTATTCTATATACACATAGATAAATGTAAGTCAACTTGACTTTACTCTGCTGTGGTGCTATCATGGTTTTATGTAGTTGGGTCCATTCAGAGTAGGCACTACTCATGAAATCTGCCTCAGACTTCTACAACCAATAATATATTTCGGTTATGTTACTGAACAGCCGCAAGTGTGAGTGCTTGTCTTAATGCTGCTTCGCAACCCGTATTCACCATTTCTCTTCTCTGAGTCTGCGCAATGACAGTTGTCCAGAGAACATTATATTTCCCTCAAAATGTACGTTATGAGGAGATATACCATATACCTGGTGATAGCAGAGTTTTCGTTAGGGATCTCATAATCTTCTTATTATCCTGTATGAAACATTCGGAATATCCTCAATCAAAGAGGCAACTCAGGGATTCATTACGTTCCTCCGAAATGTTTACATCCAACAATTTTCTCATCATTCTAGAGAAGACACTAGGCGCATTCTTCAATCCAAATGGCAATCTATTAAACTCATAGTGTCCTTCTGAGGTACTAAAAGCTAGGTATGGTCTAACCTCAGGCTTTACTGGAATCTGATAGTATCCTTTACTCAGATCCACTTTTGAGAAATATTTAGCGTTATTTAGTCTGGCAAACAGCTGATTTGTATCCGGCAATGGATCCACCTGTCCTTCTGTAATAGCATTCAGTCTCCTGTAATCTATACAGAGTCTATGTTCTCCAGAGGGCTTCCTTAAGAGTACAACACCGGAACTATACGAAGATTCACTGTGCGAAATAATTCCTTCCTTCAACAGATAGTCTATCTCTCCTTCAAAGCTTTCTCCTTAGCAAACGGAATCGAATATGGTTTCATACAGACAGGTGTGGGGTCTATCAGTTTCATATCATATTCCAATAGGTTTGTATGCCCTGGTCGGTCTGTTAACACCTCCGCATGATTATCTAGAACCTGTTTGCACGCCTCTTCTTGCTGAGTTTGCGTTAAA
>JAMPIV010000849.1:0-66657 GCA_024509875.1 Oreohelix idahoensis | reverse complement strand
AGTTGGAAGGAAAACCATAACGAAGCACAAGGGTAGGGAGATTGCCCTTACGAATGAGCTGCTACAGCAAAAAGGAGAATATGAGAAGAAGTTGTTGGCTATAGATTTTAAAAATGCAGAGTTGAAGAATAAAGTGACGGTGTTGGTAGAGGATAATAAGAAATTTCATGACTCTTCTTTTAGTCAGAAAAGAGAGTTAGATAATGAGGTGACCTCATTAATGAACATATTTTTCGAAGAAGATAGTGACGATGAAAATAAACCTATTGCTATTAATACTACTTTGCAGATAGATTGCAATACACACGTGGCTCAAATTCAGAGCCTGACATCTGAGGTAACTCTTTTGAGAGAAAAGTGTAATATGGAAAAAACGATGGAACAAAACATGAAAGTTTTGGATAAGAAGGTAGCAGATCTTACCTTGGCAAATCAAGAACTCAGGAATCTTCTATGTCAACAGGAGAAAGTGTCTCAGGAAAAACAGTTAAATATTGAAAAATTACTCATGGAGAAAAATGAGTTAAATAATGAAGTACGCTCAGTAAAAAAATTACTTGACAAGGAGAAGAAGGTCATTGAAGAATTTGATAAGTTAAATATGACTATGAAGACAGACTGTCATGCTCATTTGGCTCAGATTCAAGAACTTACATCTGAGATTCCTCTTTTGAAATTAAGGGTTGAGGAGCTTACGAATAGCCATCAAAATGCCATTGAGGCACTTGAAAGAGAAAAGGCCATTAATAAAGAACATGTCAGGAAACACACTATCGATGTTGAACATCTAACTCAAACTGCTGCTGCAGAACTCGAAGTTAAAGATTTAAATATTATGAATGGGATTGCTAGAGAGCTAGAACAAGTCAAAATGAATTATGAGAAGTTGAAGTCAGATTATGTAGAGTTGAAAATAGAAGCTGAAAAACAGAAAAAATTGATAATGAATCTTAGAGATAGAAAAGTCAGAAAGGGAAATAACAAGAATTGCAATTCTTTTAAAGGGAAACAATTTTGTCAAACTTCTCTATATAATTGTAATGTATCTTCTAGCCAATCTCACAGATCACGAGATTTTCATCAAAATAATTTTGGAAATAATCAAATCAATAATTATCATCATAATGGGAAATTTAGATTACAATCTTTCAATAACAGACAAGGTTATCAAAATAGACAGAATGGTCAATGGCACAATGGTAATAGTCATACTAATCGTCATTTTAACGTAAACAAAAATGCAAATACTAGCAATTTTGGGGATAATAATCAGAATCGATCGCGTCGAAGAGATAGATCGTCGAGTAGTACACGTAGACATTCTAATGTCGCTTTGAGTGATACACATTCAAACAAGGAACAGGATAATAATGTTAATGCACATAGTGCTATGTCATGTTCTCTGGATTTCGAACAGGTCAAGTCTTGTGATGAGGGTAATACCCCATTCCAGCCCAGGGCGATCACGACGCCACGATGCGAACATGTGTTGCCCAGCCTACCAGCGGCTTGTACGGCCACGTCAGCTACTGACTATGGAACAGGAAGCTATAAATTAAATAAGGGTTTTTTAAATTCCACTCCATGCTCTCTTTTATTTGACTCAGGGTGTAGCACAATCGGTGTACGGACTTCGCTGGTCGACCCATCATGCGCTACTGGCAAGACCGTGCAGTGCGTGACTTTTGGAGGGACTGTGGAGATTTTTCCTACAGCTATAGTTAACCTTCATACACCATTTTTTTCAGGAAAAATTCACGCATGCCTTCTTCCTGCACCTATAAGTGATATTATACTTGGCCGCATACATGAGGTTAAAGAGTGTACCCCACAGCTGATTGCTGAATGGGAAAAGCATCATATACATGATACCCGTGCATTTACGACTATTCCTAGATTTGTTTCACATGCACATACTGCAAAACTGTTATGTAATAATACGATCTTGGAATCTGGCATCGAAAATGATTCCATTGTTCATTACGCCACTGTTGCTAATGCATTACAGCCTTTACGACATGCGTCCATTCTTAAGAAGGATATTAAGGTTTCAACGCAACCTGTGAAGACTAGTAAGTCATCCCGGGGGACATATACCTTCCCTCGACTTGATCAGCAGACAACTGATCGTAAGAAAAAGGTTACGTTTGAGAAAAAGGGAAAGGATGTTCCTAACAAAAATAAGATTTGTAACTCAGATGGGAAAATTAATACCAATAAGGTTGCCAGTAAGATTTTAACTTTGTCCAGCAAGCAGGTGTCTACGACATGCCGTACACCTACACATTTGTCTGGCATAAGTAGTAATACTCAAGTACAAAAGTATGGTACATTTAAGAATAATCCTACAGGTATAAATAATAAATATTATAATATACCTAAGAGGACTAATGTTACCCATCAACCTTGTTCACATTCGTGTGACTACGGCACCACTTATATTGGTAGAGGTGCATCTTCTCGCACCATTCTTGTGCAAAATCTGCCACAACGAACTACATGGCAGGCACTCGGTAATTTCTTTAATTACACGGCAGACTTTAGGTTCGTGCGTCTGTTACCTCATACCAATAACAGGAATAGTGACGCCGTGGTTACTTTTAGGACCAATAGAGATGCTCGCATGGCTATCGAGCGGGACAATGGTGTGTATTTCCACCACCATTCTCTCCGATTACAATTGGTTCCCGATTCTGCGTCACGCAGATAGCAACCTACGGATATTTGATTTTGATTTCACATTCTTTGATGACTCAGCCTATGCAGTCATCATCTCTTTCTTGTAATAGTTATTTGTTCTTTTTCTGGTTCTCATGAACCATTCCAATGGAATTTTATGCCTTTCGGGTTAGTCAACGCTCCTGCCACGTTCGTACGCATGATGCGTCGAATCCTATCTCATCATCCCAACGTCATTGCGTACATAGATGACATTTGTCTTTTCAGTGACTCATGGGAAGAACATTTAGAAGGATTAAACTCATTACTGTCCACGTTACAAAATCATAACTTAACTGCTAAGCCATCAAAGGCATTTGTGGGTTTCCACGAGATTTCTTTTTTGGGGCACCGTATTGGTCGCGGTATGTTATATACAGAGGACAGTAATGTCTCTAAAATCCTTAACATCTCCACACCTAAAACAAAGAAACAAGTGCGATCTCTACTAGGACTAGTACAATACTATGGGAAATTCATACCACATCTTTCGTCCATTACTGCTCCTTTCTCTTCATTACTTAGGAAAGGTGCAGCTAACGTGATTCGGTGGTCTAACGAACATCAAATCGCGTTGGATATCATAAAGAATTTTTTTTCGGTTCCTCCCGTGTTAAGATTGCCTAATGAGAATTTGCCATTTGTCTTACGCAGCGATGCTTCTAATTACGGCGTGGGAAGTGTCTTACTACAAG
Organism: Oreohelix idahoensis; assembly: GCA_024509875.1. NCBI lineage: Eukaryota > Metazoa > Mollusca > Gastropoda > Stylommatophora > Oreohelicidae > Oreohelix > Oreohelix idahoensis. The sequence goes on along the minus strand of JAMPIV010000849.1, from coordinate 63,244 downwards.
AATATAATGGCACCTTGCATCCAGTTCTCTATGTGTCACGGAAGTTAACCCCAACTGAACAGAATTACTCAGTTTTAGATAAGGAACTTCTCGGGCTTGTTTGGTCCATAAATAAACTTCAGAGATATCTGCTTGGATCACACTTTATTGTGGAATCAGACCAAAAAGCTCTTACTGCACTCAACACAAAGGACGTGAAATCTGCCAAATCTACTAGGTATGCGATCGCTCTACAACCATACAGTTTTACAATTCGATCCATATCTGGCACACAGAATGTTCTCGCTGACATCTTGTCAAGATGTCCGAATGAATCGAGTTAACAGCTGCGCACTAAAGACAACTGAACTTCGACACTGACAGTTCGTCGAGTGTAACTTTTTACGTGTGATACCTCGATTATAAGAGTCATTAACATTCATTCAAGTGAAATCTACAATGCTTATGTATCAAAATAACATGGAACGTTAAGATACATGACTATCTTTGTGAGAATAACATTCACTTAATTATGACATTGAAGAGATAATAACGTTGGAAAAGGAATTATATTTTCTCACCGAAATAACATTTCTAGCACTTTGATTTCTTCGTGGAACTGAACTTGTTATGTTATAAACTGTTCACTAACAGGAAAATGGAACTTTCGGTATTTAAGTAATTAATAACATTATTAGAGTGAAATAAATGAATTAATTAGATTATTAAACTTGGATACTTAGTTAGTTAAAATAATGATTAATGTAATTAACTATACAATATTTAAGTGGATTTATCAATATTTGTATTTAAGCACATTAATTTAACATTAGTACTTTAATTAGTACCACAAAATGACTTAGACACACAGTTAAGTGCGTTGATCTTATACGTGTTTAAATTGTATTCTTTCATTTTTATTCATTTTTTCACTTGTCATTTTAAAGACATATCCATCACTTTTCTGTTTATTCATTGGTTTCTCATCATTTCTTTTCATTTGCGTTTACATTTGTGTTAATTCAATATTTCTAATATAATAGTTTATTTCATTGACCACATTGTACCAAAGGTGTGCAAATGTGGATGTATGCTTTTATGCATACCTTTTGTTGTTTGAGTTAACTGGAATTTCATATTTTTATTATTTTTATCATGATATATTGGTAAGATACGAATATGTAAACTTGACTTACCTCTAGTGTCGGTATTAAAGAAAAAAAATTAATATTTTTTTGGGGGGGATTGGTAAGGAATCTGTAGAGCCCTTTTCGTAGACCTCTACACTCCTTTACAGATGAAGGTAGTCTTATATTATTAATATGTTGTCCTACCAGTAATAAACTTTACGCACCGACTTACATGATAGTAAGTCTTATTGGTGAGTTTGATTTCATTAGCGCACGGTTGTGCACTAAGGCGTATAGGGGTTATCCTGTCCGCACGTGTATCTAGACAGTCGGTTGACGTCATGAATGGTTTTGAGAAGCAAGAATCCCAAGTTCCAATAATGAAGCTTTGGGAGTTCGAGACCCGTGTTTTGGGTAAAGTATTTTATATTGAGACCCGGTCCTGCGGATTAGCAGTCGTAGCCGGTGGTCATCCACGTAAGTGCTGAGTCGTTGGAAGAGCCAAGTATGTACTTATTATAATAATAATGATTGTTCTCCAAAGTCGTGAGTATCTAGTCGAAAACAGGTAACTAGCCTGTACCGAAATGGATTCACAGCTGAAGATATATTTTTGTATGCCAGTAAATGCCTATCAAAGGGATCGGCGGTAACTACCGTGGATCTACGTTATCTATATAATATTAGGAAGCCGGTGGGGTCAGTCACGGCTAATACAAGAGGTAATTCAAGTATCAATGCCTAAGTAACTTTACATGCCTAGAAGGTATTTAGTAGGAACCTGCATCTACGTTCTACTATGTTTTATTGATGAGGACTTCTTTATAAATGAACATACTAAAGATCGGGATCTTAGATACTACCAAGTATAATGAGAATCTCCTGTCCTTGAGAAAAGGTCAACCGTGATCAATATAACCTTGTACTAACTACTTTATGACCTTTATGACTATTAATGTATTCACTCAGAGACCTAGTCAGAATTTGCTAGAGGATTCTTCTGAGACTATTTATTTGAATTATTATTGAGGACATGCGTCCACAATCATCATATTGAATTATCTATTAACCGTCAACGTTGAATGTTTCGTCCCGTATGATGTGATGTCAATAAACAATGTATGAACTTTTCAAGTAACGAGTTTGACTATCACAGTATTTGGCACTTGTTGATGTGCCTACGTTGAGTTTGCATCTTACTGCATCAAGAATTAATATATTCGCGAAATCAGCACGATTGACACAAGAACACAAAAAGTCTCAACAATATAGTCAAAGACATATCCAGCGTCAACAGTGACTAATATAAGATATACCACGTGATAGAGGTCTTGTATTAGTGTTCTGTAGGTGCTGTTTTCTTGATTGAAAATCTGCTAGCGACAATTTGTTGCTATTTGTGTTAGTTGTGACGAGGTGTGTTTTTTCTTCGTTGTTTTTGTAACATTTTCTATTCTTTAGTTTTGATTAAATTTTTTGTATTTGTAGGTCTGCTCTTTCCTGTCATTCAGTTCTATACACCTTTATGTTTATACACTGTGACGTCAGTTGTTTTGTTTACATTTTCGCAGTTATCATCACATCCTTTGTGAGATTTCCTTCAGTTTAGTTTTTTAGTTGACTTCTGAGAATGTTATCGTAGTGTTTTGAATATTTGTCTTCGTATTATTGTTATTGTTTTGTTTGCTATTGGTACACATACTTAGACATACACTATTGACATCTTGATTGAATTTATGATATAAATGCCTGATGATATTGTTATCATAGAATAACCATACAAGTTCTTACAAAAGACTTGTCTTCAAAAGACATTGAAATTAAGGGAGCTGATTATACAAGTTTTTGTTATAAAACTTGCTCCTGTTTGGGTGAAATAAATTAATTTGTTATTTCAGAGATATTAGTCACATATTGTTAGACATTATGTCGACTTTAGATTACTTTATTGAGCAAGGCAAATCCCTAGGTAAGACAGGTGATAAGTTGGAGGAGTATGCTACCAGTCAATATGAAAAAGCTCAAAAATTGGAAATTGAGAAACTGAAGGCTGAAGAGAAAAAACAAAAAGCTGAAGATAGAAGATTGGAATTAGAATTTGAACAAAAGAAATTGCAGATGCAGGTGGACGAAAAGAGATTCCAAATGGAAATGGAAAAACAAAATAGAGAAGCTGAACAAAAGAGATTAGATAGAGAAGCTGAGGCTGAACAAAGGAGATTAGACAGAGAGGCTGAACAAAAGAATCTAGAAATAGAGGCTGAAGAAAGAAAAGAAAAAACAAAGATGGAACATGAACATCAGGAAAAACTTTTAGCATTTGAGTTAGAAAAATTGAAATTGACAAACATGAGTAATGTTAATCAGTCATCTGGTGGTAATGTTAAACCTTTTTATTTACAAGATCAAGCTACCAGCATTTAATCCATCCAGTGACGATATAACAGTTTGGCTAGATAGATTTGAACGTTCTTGTCGAAATCATAATGTGGATAGATCACAATATGCTAATCAGTTATCAGGGATACTGAAAGGTGACACTCTGACTAGTTTAAGCTTGGTAGAAGAGGCTGACCAGAATAATTATGATGTTATCAGAGCAGATTTGTTAAAAAAATATCAATTGACAGAGGAAGGTTACCGTCTTTTGTTTAAGAAAATGGTACCTGAATCAGGGGTAGAATTCTCAGAATTCATTGCAAGGACACGTCTTACATTTAATCGCTGGATTGAGCTGTCCAAAACAGAAAAGACATATGAAGCCCTTATGGACTTGTTGCTCAGAGACAAGATTATGTCAAGTGTAAATAAACCATTCCTTGAATTCCTACATGAGCGTAAACCCAAGACACTAAAAGAAATGGAAGAATATTGTACCCAATACGTCACTGCACATCCAGACGTAGCTTTAAGCAATGCTAAGGTTAAGAAAAGTATGCCAGTTGCTTCAGCAACACCATACAATCCTAATTACTCACACAAATTTCAGGGACCACAAAACAGGTTTGATAAAACGGGTAACCATAATAGTTATCAAAACCAAGGTAACCAATCATTTCTAGGTTCTTCTGCGAAGAACTGGAGACGAGCCGACAGCCCTCGATTCAGGGGTGGTCACAATTATAGGAATTTCCGCAGAGGAAGTCATTATAGAAACTATCCAAGTTATCCGTCATGGAGACAACAAGATCATAATTATAGAGATACTCATTATAATGAACATGATAATGGTAACCATGAGAACTATGACTCAAACCCAAATAGGGGTTACAATAGAGGATACAATAATGATTATAGAGGCAATAATAATCGAGGTAGATCACAATACAAAAAAACATAAATTACATTATCAGGCAAACTCTGCACAGCAAGAGTCACATGAAGCCTATAAACAGACTAAAGATAATAATGACGCTAATAATATGGAATGTTCCGCTTTTGATTTTGGGAGAGCATCTCAGTGCCCCCAATGCAAAACATTATTTGAACCAACTACGGTGTCCACTTTAAGTTGTGGCCATCCTCTTCCCGCTCTTCCTGCATCAGTCGCGCATGATGGAAGAGGTTCTCTTGTCTTACACAAAGGTTTAGTAAATGATAATCCAGTCTCAGTTCTTTTTGATTCTGGATGCACCACAATTGGTGTTAGGCAGTCACTCGTAGATCCTTCTCGTGCCACAGGAAAAGTAGTCAAATGTGTAACATTTGGCCGCACCTAAGAGACATATTCTACTGCTATTATTAGGATTGCTACTCCTTTCTTTACAGGAGATGTACACGCATGTCTTCTGCCGCATCGGTCGTATTCACGGAGTCAAAGAATGCACTCCGCAACAAATTTCCGTTTGGGAAAAACAAAATATGCAAACTGCTAATGCTGTAGTCACTAGAGCTCAAGCTCTTAATATGCCTCAAACTTCATCTACTGAAGATAATGAAGTGCATAACCAAGGTGATCCCTTGGTAATTTCTCGTGACTCGTTTATAAAACAGCAAGAAGATGATCCGACTCTAAAGAAATTCTTCACTCTTGCAACAGAAGGTGATCCAAATAAAAATACAAATCGTAAATCTTGAATTACAATGAAGAATGGCGTACTTGGACGTATGGTTCAAGACTCCACTAACTCAAGTCATTCTCAGATTCTTGTACCCAAGAATTTGAGAGTTAAAATTTTGCAGCACGCTCACGACTCTCAGTGTGCTGGACATATTGGTTTTTCCCGTACGAAGTCAAGAGTTCTTGCGGCTTACTTTTGACCATTAGTAAACAAGAACATACGGATTTATTGTCGATCTTGTAAAGTATGTCAAAAGGTCAAATCCAAAGGTCCACGCCATGCTGCACCTATTCAGGCTGCAGACATTCCTATTCGGCCGTTTCAAAAAATGGCAATTGACATTATTGGTCCGTTTAAGATCAAATCTGCCAGAGGACATCAGTTTATCTTAACGTGTGTGGACATGAGCACACGTTGGCCAGAGGCTATATCTCTAAAGAGCATTTCCACCGCCGATGTTGCAGACGCTCTTTGGCTAATATTTTCTCGTCTGGGATTCCCCGGAGAAATATTATCAGATCATGGCACCCAACTAATATCGGATACCATGTCTCAAGTGATGTCTACTCTGCAGATAGAGAAATCTTTGAGTAGTATCTATCATCCAATGTCTAATGGGATGGTCGAACGCCTAAATAGAACACTCAAAAATTATTAGGGAAAATAACTGAGGATCATCCTCAAGATTGGGACAGGGTTTTACCTGCGGCCCTCTTCGCTTACAGAGAGGTCCCCAATGAACATACAGGATTTTCTCCCTTTGAACTTGTCTTTGGCGCGCGACCGCGCGGCCCTATGTCTTTGCTTCATGATCTCATAACCGCTGATAATATTACCGATGACACAAAATCCTCTTACGAATATGTCATCGCGCTGAGACAAAAGATTATTGAAGCATGAAAATTAGCAACTTCTTCTTCTGAATTTGCTAAACAGAAGGCAAGGCAATTTGCCAATAAGAAAAGAACCTTACGACAACTTTGTCCTGGTGACAAAGCATTTGTTTTGCTACCCAGTAGGGAAAACAGACTTCTTATTTCTTGGAAAGGTCCGTACGATATAATATCGAAAATTTCAGATGTTGACTATATTGTCGATATTGACGGGAAGCATAAAACCTTCCACATCAATATGCTTACGGAATTCCATTAACGTCCTGATTATTTACAGCCTATTTTCCAGGCAACGGACGATTCTCCAGTCCAACATGGTCATTACTCATCACTGTCCGTAATACATGATGAGGAAACATGTTTTTCGGATGTAAATCTTCCTCTTCCGATGATTCCACTTCATTCTAGTGAATCATGGAAAAATGTTACTGTCTCTCCTGATTTATCTCTAGGAGAACAGCGACAAGTTTCGGCTATGTTACAAACATTTCAGGATGTCCTCACTGACATCCCTGGACAAACTCATGTCATTGAACATGACATTGTTCTAACTGACCATAATCCTATTAGAGTCAGGCCTTATCCTATCCCTATACATTTTCAAGCACAGGTTGAGAAGGAGTTGGATGAGATGATAGATTTAAAAATAATTGAACCATCCACTTCTGCATATTCTTCGCCGATGGTTATTGTTCGGAAAAAAGACAATAACATACGTCTTTGTGTTGACTATCGCAAATTGAATCAAGTTACGAAGTTCGATGCTGAACCTATACCTTTACTAGAAGAGCTACTTACTAGGCTTTCTAAATCACATTTTTTCACTAAACTTGATTTGTCTAAAGGATATTGGCAAGTTCCTTTATCTGAACGCGGAAAACCTTTTACTGCTTTTTCTACACCTAGAGGTCTTTTTCAATGGAATTTCATGCCTTTCGGCCTTATGAACGCACCTGCTACATTCGTACGCATGATGCGTCGAATCCTATCTTATCGGTCAGATGTCATTGCATACCTAGACGACATCTGTCTTTTCAGCGATACTTGTGAAGATCACTATTCGGGGTTAGTTGAATTACTGTCTACTTTACGCGAGCATAATCTGACAGCGAAACCCTCTAAAGCCTGCATTGGTTTTAGCGAAATTTCTTTCCTAGGCCATCGAGTTGGTCATGGTTTCCTAAAGACAGAGGACCATAATATCACTAAGATACTTAACATCTCTATTCCTAAGACTAAAAAGCAAGTGCGAAGTCTCTTAGGTCTTATACAATTTTATGGACGATTCATTCTTAACCTATCCTCCATCATGGCACCTCTTTCTACACTACTAAAGAAAGGGTCTCGTAATATGGTTCACTGGTCTCAGGAATGCCAATCCTCGCTGGATAAGATCAAAACTATGTTTTCAACACCACCTATTCTAGTGTTACCTACTAAAGATAAGACATTTTTTCTTCGTAGTGACGCTTCATCCACTGGGATTGGAGCGGCACTAATGCAAGAGTACTCTGGAGCTCTGCATCCTGTAATGTATATTTCCAGAAAACTTAATGCTGCAGAAAGGAATTACTCGGTTTTAGACCGTGAACTGTTGGCTATGGTCTGGTCAATTCTCAAACTACAAAGATTCCTTCTAGGCGCACATTTCATAGTAGAAACCGACCAGAAAGCTCTTACGGCTATACAGAGTAAGAATTTGAAGAGCTCGAGGTCTACTCGATATGCAATTGCTCTTCAACCATTTCATTTCTCGGTTCGAGCTATACGTGGATCAGATAATGTGATGGCAGACATTTTGTCTAGATGCCCACATGATTCCACCTAACTTTTATATCTTGGACTTCCTAATACGTCTAAGTCTATAATAGTTTCTGTCTATATCAAAATATGTACACATTTGTAATTTGTAATATAGTGATTGTATCACTACTTAGCGGTTCATTGATGTATAATCACCGCTGTTCTTTGGTGATTTTTTTTCTTTGTTAATCATGAACTTAAGATACCTAATATGAATTTATTGGATGAAATTTTTTTATGCATTGTGTCATTGCCAACATTATAGAATACGTTGGTGACACCTCCTTGGAAACATTTATACTTAGAGAAACGCTTTCTCTGAGATTATGAGATTATGAGATATATTCTCACCGGTCGCTCCATGAGTCGACTTAGCCTCACATTTGGCGTTATATTTGTTTTTGATACTTTCATCTGCGCATTATTCATGCGTTGTGAGCCTATTGTATGTTGCTCCTAGATGTATTACAAAAAAAAAGTTTAATTTTTTTTCCCGGGAGGTGTGGTAAGACTGTTACGTGCAGTTTTCATAACTGATAATGTAGTCTGTCTGTATACTTGTTATGGTTGGAAATATTTTGAATACGATTTTTGGGTCTAATGTATTTTTCGTTGGGACCATAATCTAAGGGCGAATACTCATCTTTTGCTTTGAGGGAAAGTAAATATGTAGTTACTCCTCTTTAAAAGGTTATACCAGCTGACTGGATAGGTCAGAGGGGATGCGAACTGCGCATGTCCAAACTAGAGTGTGTAAAAGATTTCCGGCGGGAGGCCGTTTTGTTGAACTGGGTCTGTCAGACGGAATGTCTGATTACTTCTCTGCATTGCCTTTTGGGGATGGAAACTCTTCCACTGTTATTTAAAGTCCCCTGTGTTATTTCTGTTCGTCAGGAAGACGTCAGTTGTTATGAAGTTGTGTTAGGAATTCGTAGCCAGATAAAAGACGAAACTTTCACACTTCTTTTGTTCACAGAGTAAGCTGAACGCATTTTTTGGGTCAACCGGTGACAAGAGCTCACAAATGGTTGAAAGGCAGAGTATTCTTCTTGTTACGCTCGTTGGAGCCATCTAAGACTGTTTTTTGATGTACGCACAGAAACCCAGGAGTATAGATAGTATTCTACAACCCGCATGATTAGCGGTATATTTTGAACTTAGGCGCTTATGTCTACAGATGAGGAATCCACAGTGTTTACTGTTTGATAGAGGCCTAATATATATAACTATCTGGAGTGGAAGAACAGATGGGTTATTAGTTATTGCTATGATAACTTTGAAAATGAAAACTCGCATGATGTACAAGGGAGTTGTATAAGACTATCTTCGAAAGGACAGCCTATCTTCGATACGTCCTATTAGAGGGATGGACTATGCTAATTTCGTCGCCCGCCATGTTTGGGAGGTCAACTTAAGAAGACTTAAGATGAGTCAGTATAAAACTGTTGAATATTTATACAGTATTTACCCGTTGTGTAATACGGGGTTTTTCTGCTAGATGTGGACTGAGAGATATATTGGAATCTGCAACACTTTGATAATCATATAATTATTGGAACTTATGTACATGCCATTGTAGTGAACTGTTTTCATATCTGCCATGTTCCTGTGTCATGCTTATATGGAGTTGTCTACGTCCTGTTGCTGTGACTATAATAAATGATGAAAACGTACACAGCTGTTCACCTATATTTTGACTCCATATCTGTAACAAGTACAACATATGATTCAATCAACTCCACATCTACACCTTTCAATGTGATGAATGCCACACACACTCTTGTATGTTACCTGTTGTGATACAAGTCTGCACTGCTACACATATGTCCACCTTGACGAACTTCCATGTCACACATTCGCGATAAATCATATGACAGCACGATATACAAGTCAATATCCAGTGACAGTACACATCAAGAATACCAACATCAATCCATAAAGAAATCCAACAATACAGCTTTGGTATCAGTACCTTCATTTTCATTTCACCCCTAGACACTAGAGACATCATACACCTGCCACTAGAATCAAAATACGGACTGTGTGAGATCTAGGGAGGTAGCGTTAAGTTCCCTGAAATATACATATATCATTATCATCATCATCATCTTTTTTGGAGTCAGGGACCTACATGTGCTTGACCTCACACAGTTGACACAGACACAACTATCTTTCTTGTTAGGAATAACATCTTAACCTCCCCAGCAAATTACCTTTGCTACAACACGGTTCCTCAGCTTTTCGACTTTTTCCACACATCTTTCTCTCTAACAACGGAAAAAACCCAGATTAGCAACTTCTCACAAAACTGTCCATTCAAAAACATGCATTTACTATTTTGTTGTTCTGGGACAGCTTCTCTCAAAACCGTGAACTTTTCATGATACTGTGTTTTGTGCACAAATGTCTTAACTGCTTTTAACGTTGTTATTCTCATTATATGTGGTTTTTAACACGTATTAATTGTAGTGTATGCCAAGCGGTCACACAAGTCCCGGGGCCACAAAAATGTATCCCATGTGAAGACATTTTCCTCATATCAACTAAAAATATCAAGTCCCTAACATACATACTGGAGTAAAATATGAACTGGGGGCATATATTTTTGAGTCAATTGGCAATAAACAATGGTTGTGAATAAATTATGTTACTGGTACAAATCATTGACTGGGGGCATATACTTATGAGCCAAAATGAGAAAAAAAATTACAAGGTCTCAGTATACATGTGCGACAGTGCCAGTGGTTGTTTCCTTTATGTCACAATGTTACTACTACTACTAGGTGACTGTGGCAGGCCTAGTTATTATATCAAGTGGTCAAATTTTCTTCCTTGACCTATCTTCCAAGTAGAGCTATCTCTTTTACTGGCCCGTTTCGCCAGAGATGGTGATTCCTGGATGAGATAAGGTTCGTCTTTCCTTCAACCCAGACCACGTTCTTCTCTCCTTGTTGTTATAGCGACTTCGTCGTACTAGTGGTTTTAAGGCTAAATATGCTATATAAGTTTAACTCTTTCTCACATACCCACTCCACATCCTTTTATTGATTAAACCAACTTGAGTGTTGAATTTCCAAACATAATGGTTTTTATTTACATAACATGTTTTCCACAATTCTTTTCTCATAAGGGTATGTTTCAATCTCCCTCTTATCCAGGCCTCCAGACTTAGGCTAAATGTATTTTTCCAAAGGTATATTATTATATTCCCTACTGTAGACTCTTGTCTAAAGCACAATAATCTGTTAGGCAAAGTTCAATTACATGCATCAATATCAATTCATAGTTCACCTAAACAAAGCTATATAATGGCAGGTGCAGCTGTGGTGGCGTCTTCATACTTACTCTTATATGAGAGAGCGCATGAGATGTTTCATAAATGTCAGATACAACTGTGGTGGCGTCTTCATACTTACTCTTATATGAGAGAGCGCATGAGATGTTTCATAAATGTCAGTGCTGTAAACACTTTGTTCAATATATTCTTGTTTTATGACAATGCCTCATCTTCTTTGTATGACAGCCCATCCTGGCTATCTGATAATAAACGTTATCCACTTTTTAAGCTTTAATTATGCCTTTGCTTCAATATTCTCTTCTGTAGCTCGCTCCCTTAAATATGAGCGTCATTAGCCTGTGACAATATGTTGAGCGTATTTCTGAAAAAAACATGTCTCTCTTCACTTAAGTTAAGCATAATTAGAGTCAAAGACCTCTTACCGTAATATACAGAAGTCCGTTACTTATCACTGTCCTACTAGCACCACCTATGAGCTAGTCCTACGTTTAACAGCACAAATTATCAATCAAATCTAAGTGTTCTCCTGAATTCCTATCACTACATTTCTATATCTAGCTATTTCTGTAGACCTTCTGCGAACCGCAGGTTTCACATTTCTTGAGCGCCCAGCGCGACACGTCTACCCTGGTTGAGGTTTCTGGAGCGACTAATCTCTTTTCCCCTTCAATTTATTCCCCTGATCCTCAGTTCACTCACCTAATCTCACCTTTCACGCTTTTAACCCTACTCTGTCAACCCCGTGAACTGTGCTACATAACTGTTAATTTCTAGTCACTATTTTCACGTGCGTTTATTCTGCTCTCTGTTCGCTTAACTCTAAAGGGCGCTAATAATATTGTTATCTCCCTTAGTGGTTTTTGATTAAACGCTATGTTCTGTTACTCTAAGTTTATTTCAAGCGATCATTATGCTAATTTTATAAAGCAGAACTATGTACACTTAGGACATTTTAAAGTCTAAAATAGTTATCTCCCTTACCATCTAAGCACAATAGTGCTGTCTCTTGTCTCCCATCTATAAGACAAATAGTCCACTTTAATAAATTATTTACATTTTCAAAACCATTTTCTCATACCCTGTTATTTTATTGACCCCAAATTACTGTTAATCTGAACTTTAAACCCAGCACTAATAATGCCGTGACTCCACGGTGACATATATGTCCCCGGGCCACACAAATGTATCACGCAGTGAGACATTTGCGTCCTATCAAAAATACCCAAACTCTAACTATCCTACTATCATAACTACTCTATACCACCCACAGCTGGCTCAAAAACATCAAAGACAATTATGAAAGGCAATGAAGAAATTAAATGCAAATGAGACTATACTATAGCCTATATAGTAATGTTTTAACTAAAGTATCTCATCAATCATTACTCAAATATAACAAATATGTGGACATACATTATTACATATTGTATTTACTTATCTACATGGGTCGACATGGAACTGCCTCTGGAAGCAGAGATTTGTCAGTCCTTAATATGTCTATAGTATCTGCCGTCAATGTCAATGTTACATTGTAGCGGTCAGATAGGCAGAGTGTAGAAGATCTATAACATATAGCATCACAAATCATGCATTAAATAAATATCCCCAAAGTGATAGCAAGAAATATGTGTTGCTACGTCAGAATGTGATGTGCTCGGCTGATGCTAGCCTTGGATGCACCAGTCGAATTACCAGTCGTGTATGCAACTAATTACACAAAATCCTACCATCTGTCTTGGGGCAATAGAGAAAGACCTATGTCACTACGTCAGAACATGAAGTTCTCGGCTGATGCTAGCCTTGGATGCACCCGTCGAATCATCAATGCTGTCTGAACTATATACTCTGTACCCCAGTGTCATAGTCAAACAAGTATTCAACATCAATATCTGAAGTTCGTGTTACCTATTCATATAAATATGAGTATCACCATCATTTTTCGAATAAGCAGTGGCTTTAATCTCAACATTGTGATCACATCCTAGCTCCGTGTCGCCATGTTGGTCTATGACATCTCTTCTGACTCTGTTTACAATTATTATTTTTTTTTTCTATTTCATCTAGTCTTGAACCATCATATCTGAAATACATATACAACATTAGTCAACATGCAAATTGCTATATTAACTACTTAATATGGATAAGTCTTTTCTTGTAAGGAATCTTGTATGGGCCTTGTGCCATGCTGTCTTTATCATAGTCTGAAACAGTTCTATCTTGACAGTTACAATTATTCTATTAACACTCTAAATATGTCTCGTGATTAGTCATTTATCGCTCATGTGTCTATGCTATCACTGTACTTGATCACTCGTTATAATGTTTCATGCCTATGTGATTACTGTAGTTTATCACTATCTATACTGTTGCTCACAATTAAGTTTCTTTGCGGAGTTATACCTTATTTATTCACAAAGTTAGTGTATAATGTAAATGTCTAAGTGTGCTGTGAAATGTTAACAACTACTTAAGTTTACCACTGAGACCTAATGCTAATGAACTAACTAACCGTTGGATACCGTTGATTGGGGTACCTTATTAAGCACTATAGCTGGGTGAGTGCTGTGAATTAGTACTATTTGCTGGGGAAGTACTTTACGGCGATTACACTGTTTGTATGAGTTTGGAGATCTCTTTAGGAAGCTCCATCAGTGTAATTTTCTCTACTGGAGAGACGACTGTCGTACTGATGAAGTTGGTATCAGTTGTGATGTTATTTATAGTCGCTCTGCAGGAGGATGAGGACGAACGAATTTATATGTTGTTGTTGTCAGTATGACAATAGCTTGTATATTTGATGATGTTTACATTCTGAGTTTGGTGTTGGTAAAGTCGTCCATTCATTCAATGTCATTTTCTTTGCTTTATGTTGGTAAGTTCTGATTGTATAGATACTACCATCTCGTCAGCAATATTCTTGCCAAAGTTTGTAAACTGTGCTGTAGGTCTTCGACGATAAGTTTTATTGTTCCTCAATGCTCGTAAAGGTAGCTCATTTTCAATCGTCCTAAGTGTAGTGTAGACTAGTGGTTGTAGTTGTTACTAGTAGTTGTAGTTGTTAATTCAAGTTTTCTTCTGTCATACTCCGCTTCTGCTGAATTATGTTGCCTCTCGTTGCTTGTAGATGTCTCTCATCTTCAATGTCCCAACTGTAGTGTGTAGGCTGGGAGTTGTAGTTGTCCTTTGAAGTCTTCTGTAATGCTCCGATTCTGCTGAGTCGTTGCTTCGTGTGTGGCTATGAGAGATTATCTTCCGTCATCACATGTTTGCTTCACATGATCACTGAGGTTGCGACAGGTGTCACAGGGAGTATGTTGGGGTTAACGAAGGGATAGGGAACGATGGTTGTGACCATGTGACTAACATTGCAAACACTGATGTGTTGTCATTGTAGTGCAGGTAGACTCTCATGTGATTCTTTCTTCTTTGTTTCTTCTGTAAGGCTTCAACCATGTTGTAGTATGTCATTTCTCGTTGACTGCATAGGTCTGTCATCTTCAACATCCCGACTTGATTAATGGGCTGGGGTTAACTTGTGGCTGATAGTTGTAGTTGGCTCCTGTTTACTTCTGTAAGGTTCCAGTTTGGCTGATTCTTCGGAAGCTGTGAGTGATCGTCTTCTGTCATCACATGTTCGCTTCACATGATCACTGGGGTTGTGACAGGCGTCACAGGGAATATATTAGGGCTGACGAAGGGATAGGGAATGATGGTTGTGACCATGTGACTAACATTGCAAACACTGATGTGCTATCTTCATGTAGCGCGGCTAGACTTCTCATGTGATTCGTGCTTCTTTATTTCGTCTATAAGGCTTGGATTCCGCTGTACTGTTTCTTCTTGTTGATTGTAAAAGTCTATTATCTTCCATGTCCCAACTTGATCATATAAGGTAGGATTAACTTGTGACCGATAGTTGTAGTTGTCACTTTATTTCCATAATTGCTGTCTTCTTCTGCTGCTTCATCAAAAATCTAAGTCTCTAGTATTTCTGCCGTCGTCACCACGACTTACTATTTCCGTCGTCACAACTACTTTTCACAACAATTTTCCGCCGTACTACCGCGGCTTCAAATGTACGTCTTACATCTCCTTTACTCTTCTCCTCTACTGCAGTATCCTACTGGTCAGGTGTACTCAGTTCTCTGTTGTGTGCGGTACAGACCAATTATACTAAGTCTTCTCAAGACTGAGCTGCCGCCGCCTTATTGTTTATGTATATTGCTATGATTCTACTCTCATAGCCTCCTGCTACTATCTCCCCTTCTCCTTACTTATTCACCATCTCTAAAAACTTCATCATCATGGCCTCTTTGGCCTTAAGCGTTTCTAACTCTATCGTCTCTCTACTTTTCAGCGTCTCTATTACCTCCTTACTTTTAAGCGCCTCTAACGCTATCAATTTATCCATATCTTGAGTCCCTTCTATAATTGCTTTGTCGACACTTTGTTTCTTTTTGCTCCCTTCTTCTTCTGCTTCTCTATCTCTCGAATTTGTCTCAACCTCTCCATTTCTTTCTGCCTTTCTATGTTCAGCTCTTGCTGGACATCGTCCACCAGCTGGCATACTTCTTGCTCTGTTTGTGATAAATCTACATCAAGCTTCATTTGCAGTCTTCTGTACACCATCTCTGGTACCCCTCTGGTGCTGACGTAGTCATATGTTATGATGTCTCTTATTGCTTCTTTTAACTCATTTACGCTCGGTTCGGCCATCTTATTGTTTACCTCGGCGATATCTCTCCTATTACTAGTCTCTCGGCTCTTGGATCGGTATTCTCTTCGATCCGTATTTCTCCTATTTTCATACTCCTCTTGTATCACCTCTTTCACCAGTTGTTTTACCTCTGGTTTTCTTTTAGATAAGTCTATATCAAACTTCATCTCTAAAAATTGGTGCACCTGCGTTATTGTCAAGGTGTTAAGGTCGCATTGTCTTTGGATACATTTTATTTCTTCCTTCAACTCCTTGTGACTTGGCTTAGCTACCTTGTTAACTTTCTTCTCCTCCGAACCACTGTTAACCCTGTGTACTCTCTTATCGACTTCCCGTCTCTCACTCCTTGAGTTCCTCTCAGGTTCTATGTCACTACCGCGACTTCTAATTATACTCCTATTTCTCTCCTCCTCTCTTCTCTGCTTCTCTATCTCGTGTAATTCCAGAATTTTCTGAACCAGTCTGCTCCTTACTTCTTCAACTGTGTATTTCGGTTTCTCTTTTACTGTTGCACCTTTCATTTTCCCTGAGTTCCTCTCAGGTTCTATGTCGCTACCGCGACCTCTGATTATACTCTTATTTCTCTCCTACATTCTACTACTAGATCGGTATCTTCCTCGATCCTTAGTAGTTTCTCTATTTCCACTACTAGCTTTATTCTCTGTTTGTGTTGCTGAATCTGCAACTTTATTCTCTGTTTGTGTTGTTGAATCTGCAACTTTATTCTCTGTTTGTGTTGCTGAAACTGCAACTCTATTCTCTGTTTGTGTTGCTTAGTCTATCTGCGCTGCTGCTGTAACTTGCTTCAGCTGTTCTTGATTCTTTTGTGGATTAAGGCTGTTATTTCTTGAATATCCATTATCTAAGGGAACGTCGCTCAACTCTGGAACCGGTGCATGACTTTGCACATTCAGGTCAGTTCTTTCTGGATTTTTGCATGTGACAGCTTCTTGTTTCTCATCTTGCACTTGATCTTGAATGTTACTGTGTTCTACGTTATCGATAAAATTCTTGTTGCTTGGACTTGACTTTCCTTTCTGAAGAAGTAATGTCTTTATGTCTTCTAAAACACCTATTCCTTTTGACACTAGACTGTTCAGCATCTCATCAGCAGTCTCTATCTCTGAAATATTAGCAATTGTTTGGACTTTTCTGCACCGTTTATCTTTCTTACGTGCCTGTTTTTGACTCCATAGCATCGACTAGAATGTATCTGGCTTCATGATGTCACTGTCGCTCTTCATATCTCTTTCTTCAGATGTCAGCTTTTCTAACTTATCGACCATTTCAGTACTGTATGAATCAGGTAAATCATCTGTAACTTGTCTTGACTTTATCCTGACTGGGATTCGACTCTTCTTAAACCTGTCATCAGTTTGCACTGCGACATTCTCTGTCTGAGGCTCTATTTTAGTAACTGCAGGTTCAGTTCGTTTTTTCAAGTTTAATCTTGGTCTTCCTTCTTTCACTTTCCATGGTTGTAGCTTGATTTCAACATTCTCCTTTATTTCAATTTTATAAACTTTTGCAACCAATCCGTCTACTATTCTGATGCAAGGAAAATCTATTGCATAATTCCTGCAACGCTTTAGCTCTGAAGCGAAGTCTCTCAATGCTATTCTCTTCTTTCTGTTCTGTATGGTTCTTGCGCAACTCTCCGTGTTTGAATATCTGTTCAAGTCAACTATTTATTCTTCTCTGTCCATGATTCTTGTTCTGTTGGTAGTGGGTTATATAAGCTGTTGTTGTTGTTGCTTTGTTTCATCAGGAGGTGGTGTAGCCATTTGTCGCTGTAGGAGAGGTGGTCACGACGCCAAATTACAATCTGTGTTC
This sequence comes from Oreohelix idahoensis, assembly GCA_024509875.1. Lineage (NCBI taxonomy): Eukaryota > Metazoa > Mollusca > Gastropoda > Stylommatophora > Oreohelicidae > Oreohelix > Oreohelix idahoensis. The sequence goes on along the minus strand of JAMPIV010000849.1, from coordinate 45,530 downwards.
CGCTACAGTGTGTTCTGGAAAGACTGGTCCAAAAGGTACCAAATTACCAATACCCAGTCCACATCCTTTTTATTGATTATATAGGCAAGAATAATGGCTTTTTATTTACATAACATGTTTTCCACAATTCTTTTCTCATAAGGGTATGTTTCAATCTCCCTCTTATCCAGGCCTCCAGACTTAGGCTAAATGTATTTTTCCAAAGGTATATTATTATATTCCCTACTGTAGACTCTTGTCTAAAGCACAATAATCTGCTAGGCAAAGTTCAATTACATGCATCAATATCAATTCATAGTTCACCTAAACAAAGCTATATAATGGCAGGTGCAGCTGGTGGTGGCTCAACCCCGTGAACTGTGCTACATAACTGTTTATTTCTAGTCACTATTTTCACGTGCGTTTATTCTGCTCTCTGTTCGCTTAACTCTAAAGGGCGCTAATAATATTGTTATCTCCCATAGTGGTTTTTGATTAAACGCTATGCTCTGTTACTCTAAGTTTATTTCAAGCGATCATTATGCTAATTTTATAAAGCAGAACTATGTACACTTAGGACATTTTAAAGTCTAAAATAGTTATCTCCCTTACCATCTAAGCACAATAGTGCTGTCTCTTGTCTCCCATCTATAAGACAAATAGTCCACTTTAATAAATTATTTACATTTTCAAAACCATTTTCTCATACCCTGTTATTTTATTGACCCCAAATTACTGTTACTCTGAACTTTAAACCCAGCACTAATAATGCCGTGACTTCACGGTGACACATGTGAGCCGAAAAAAAGTAAACAAATTATTATTATTTCGTAAAACGAGGGATCCAGTAGTTTATTGCGTAAAACGGGGGAAATATACAAGTTATGTCATTAAACAGTATGGGATATAGATAGCGTTGTGCAATACGCAATGTAAATTATTCATGTATTAATACAATACTTATGTAATCTTTACTTAACACGCTAGTAAAAATACATAAAAACATGGAGTTATGATAGTAAATATACATAAATAATATAAGACTTATTGAACTTTTATCTTCAAGTCAACACATATAAGGTTTGGTGTTGCCAAACAAAACTCGAACTTTTAATCAACACTCGGGACAATAAATGTATCCTATCTTAATATTTACATCTGAATGGTAACTGACCATAGCTATTTACGTTTGACCATGACCTCTGTGTGTGTCAACGGGAGCGGTGAAAGGTCACCTGTCTGCATATTTTGAGAAGTCCCATTGACGGGCACAGATTGGCGTCAAGTACGGGAGAGAGGGGGGATAGTACAATGAAATAGCTGGGGGGGGGGGGGGGGGGGGGGGGGGGGGTAGAAAAAGTAGTTCCTGTTTGGATGGATGAATTAAAGCGAGGCGTCGTAGAAAGGGAAGAAGAAGAAAAAGAAGAAGATCTCGCATGGGGAAATTTACACGGGGGAAGATGAAGGTGGTAACAAACGAAGGTTGGATTGACATAGCGAGATACAGCTAGGTGTTGTTCAGGTCACTACGTCTGGACAGTTTGTGCGTGGGGAAATAGGGAGAAGAGAGGTGTGGGTTAACATTTTAAATACGCATTAGGGCATAACTAATTTCCACTGTACGAGTACACATCTGTGTGTCTCGAACACAGTAATTTTTTAAAAAGACATGATACATGGTACATAGTTATTTATGCGATATTAATGAAATTCAAACAAATTATAATAAGTAATCATAAAAACGATACATAGCATTTGCCTTGTTCACCAACTCCTGAACAGACAAGTAGAAAAATGTGTTAATTGAGAAAAAATGCTCTGAGTATCGTTCACCATTTGTGATGCTACGGCTAATGACACGTATAATAATGTTTTGATTGATGTTTGGTTAAAGTTTTTCTTATAAAATGTACAATGCATGTGTTTGGGTTAAGTACAACAATACATATATTTCTAAGTCTAAACAAAATGTAATTTAAATCTTCTAATACAAAATATAATGGTTTGAACAATGTAAATGTGGTTGTTGAATAGAGTTGCGCCTCTGCAGATTTTCCTCTTCACTGGTGGTTATAACTGCCTCTGATAGCATCAACTGGACGACATAGAAGGTGGCTGGCATCATCATAAAAACATTTTAGAGCAGCCAGCAAGAGCACGCCGGCCGACTCTAAAATAGCATGCCTCTTCTAAACAATGCTATCGTACTCGGACAAGGAAAATGAAACCACTTAGGGTAACCCAGCCAGAGCAAACTGGGTTAACTCTAAAATAGCATAGTCTCTCCTGGACAGAGCTATGGCTCTCGGACAAAAAAATAAAACCATTTAGGGTAACCCAGCCAGAGCAAACTGGGTTAACTCTAAAATAGCATTGTCTCTCCTGGACAAATCTACTATCGTACACGGACAACAAAAATGAACCATTGAGAGTATCCTGGCTAGCGCAACCTGGATATCTCTAATAGAGCGTCTCTTCTAGAAAATCTTGTGTCGTATTTCTTCTCAGTGTCTACAGCAGTGACGGTTGATGCAGTGTTACAGGTAGGGTGTTGCAAAGTTGATGCACTGTGCTGTGCGATGTTTTGTCGCTTAGTTGAACGTTTCATGTACAGAGCGTCTGTCGTAGACAATCTTCTATCGTGTTTCTTCTCAGTGTCAACAGCAGTGACGGTTGATGTGTTACACGTAAGGTGTTGCGATGTTGATGCACTGTGCTGTGCGATGTTCTTTGGTTTAGTGCGACGTTCTTTGGTTTAGTGCGACGTTTCGTGTACAGCTTTGCACGAACATGCTCCTGTGGAAGGCGTATAAGCTTTGTCTGTGTAGCGATTCGTTTGATGAAGATGCGTAGGGTCGTTTCGAGGCGAACCGAATGGATGTGTCCATATTATCGTCGGTATGCTCGTTGTCATCATCGTTATTGCTTTGGTGTTCTTCAGTATCAAAGTCTGATTCATCGCGTTGTGTGGAAGTTGGAACGGGAGCATTTCGTTCCGTTAATGAGGCAGGTGATAACTCTGTATCTGAAGGTTGTGGTGTCGGCATCTTGTAGAGTCTGTTGTTGTTTTTCTGCATTTAAAGATGTGTTGCTATCCTTGACTGTTTCTGGTGTTTCTGTAATTTGTTTGATTAGTGTAACGACTTCCGGGTCTTTCATTTGTTCCTGTAGGATGTCGAAGTTGTCTGTTCGATCTTCTTCCGTATATTTGCGTTTTGGTTGGAGAAGGTTGTGCATAGGAAATACCGGCTGTACATACATTTTCCAACCATTCTCGGTTGTTAACTGACACTTCCCACTGTTGATGTTAGCTATGTGCAGTGTCATTCCTTTCTTGATTTGACTTAAAAAATCTCTTACAGCTATCCGTTGATGTCTTCTATGTAAACTACTCCACTCTGCTCGTGTTTGGATAGTGTCTCTTTCCCATTTAGGTTTGTATGGTTGAAAATCATATTGCTGTCGCTGTAGCTGGATATTTATTAAGTGTTGTTGTTATTGGTGCTGTTGCTGGATTTTAATCAAGTGTTGTTGCTGGTCAAGCCGCTGTTGCAACGTCTGTGGATCCATAATAGTGATTAGTGATTAGGCCTGCCGGCTATCGCTAAATAAAGTGGCTGTTCGCTCGCCAAAGTGAGTATGCTTTCACAAACGAAAAGGGCTGGTCACGGCGCCAATTAGTAATTTATGTGGCAGGGCAGGTCACGGCATCAATTAGAAAGGTGTAACCGGGCTGTGTTTACTGCATCAATGTGAGAATGTGTGTGTCTGTCAGTTGGCCGGGTCAGTTCAGTTAATGGTGTTGAGCGCCGGTAAATATTTTTGACGTGAGCTAACTCTTGTACGTTCTGGTTCAAGTCGTTACAGGCCTTTCGTTAAGTGGAGGGGTGTGTAAATGTGGTTATAAATTACGCTGATAAAGGCGATCAGCATGTGTCGGGCTTAAGGATGACCGACGGGTGTGGATATATATATATATAGATGTAAACTCACGCGAATGTCATGTAGTCCTATTAAGTCACTTGTAACCACACACATCATAGCAAACATCGGAGTCAGTAAAACGTTGAACTCCTAGTAACGTTTTACGCTGTTTATTACGACACAGCAAACGTAGACATATGGTAACACAGTACATAAGCACATCATAGAACATCAGCAGTTCAACACATCCGTATACAGCATACACAGTATATAATTAAACCTATCCCTGGCTTAGAAGTAATATAAATATGTTCTCTATGTCCTCTTTCAATCTACAACAGCATGCACAGCACATGATCATTAAGCCGCAACAATCCTTGGCTTGGAAGTAATATACATATGTTCTCTGTGTTCTCTTTCAATCTACCACAGCGTGCACAGCACATGATAAACAAGCCGCAATAATCCTTGGCTTGGAAGTAATATAAATATGTTCTCTATGTTCTCTTTCAATCTACAATAACGTGCACAGCACATGATAAACAAGCCGCAATAATCCTTGGCTTAGAAGTAATATAATATTCTGGAATTATCACATATTCATTTTACTCAAAATATATCATATCCTGGGACACACTGACGAAAATGGTCTAACATTCATTTCAGAGCTCTGCCCGGATTCAACTGTCACGAAAATATCCCCTGCTCAAAAACAGCTCATCAAAAATTCATCCAGGCGCGAACTCCCTCGTTGAGATGTTAGTAGAGTTCGTCCGCCTTCTACCCCAACCTATCAATAGAATGTTCGACCAGTTTCCTTGTGTTTTTTTTTAAACAAACTAACAAGCAGGTACAATAGAGCTGTGTTCAAAAATTACTGGGTATACAGCTCCCCACTAAAAAATCATCATGATCACCCAGAGCGTGTTTATAAGCGTGTTTAAAATAAACGGACCTGTGCATACAAGTCTTTTAACGCTTAACTCCCCTTAATAAAACTTGACTTAACATACTACACCAACCACCGGGGGAAACAAATGATATAATCAATTTTTTGTTGTTGAAAAAATACATCAAACAAAAAAAATTTCAGTCGATAGAACACTAATATCTACACATAAGGATACCCTATGTTAAGTCATGTTAACAAACATGAACAAAAGAGGGATATATGTAAGTGTAAAGTAAAAAGAGCAGGTGAAGTACAAGAAAATAAGCTGTAATGAAAAAAAGCAATGCAGTAAGAATAAAGAAAACAATGATATCTCATGGTAAACAATTACATTAAACAATGCATTGTATAAATGAACCCCATTATAGCACAACATCATACATTATAAAAAACAATGCATATATAAATCAAAGAACAAATAACTAGCTATCATCTAGAGAAGAAAAAAAATAGCATAATGCGCATGATAACCAAGTTAATAAGCCCATGAGTACCAATGATAAACCCATATAATTATCAAAATTACCAATACCTTTATACATAGCTATTTCTGACGCACAATCAAGCGCCGGTAATGAAAAAATTACACCACAACCTCAGAAAAAACATTTTCTCAATGTACTAATATCGCTATACATAGTTACCCCTAGCGCACAATCAAGCGCCGGGCAAAGAAAAACATTATATTGTCAGAAAAAATACCCTCTTCTCTTGTCTTCATTTTCTTCAAAAAGTACAATACCGATATGTATCGCAATGATCAGTTACGTAAAATAGTAGCATCATTACAATTGTCCTACTTTCAAAATTACAAAACACAGTAGTATACGAATTGAATAGTAATGCAATGGTGCATAAAGATGAACCAACATATTATCATAAAGAGGTTATACCATATTATAATATATTACTCTCTAACATACTGTACTAATACTATCTACTGTCCTAAAGAAGTTACACATCAGGGACAGATTCAGTAATCTTGGAACATCCTGTAAGCACAAAGGTACAAACACATCTAGTGTGGAGTCAAACTGCCGAATGATTTCATAGGAACAGCAAATCTTGCAATAACTACCAGTGGTAAACAGCTCAAACAATCAATATAGCAGCTCTGACTCTCATGGAAAAGCATTTGCTGTGAAAAAACACAAATGAAAATCTTTATTTGGTAAAGGTAAGATTTTATGATAGGCAACAATTAATTTTAATTTAACAAATGTGGCCGAGTAAACTTCCGGCCCCTGTATGACAATAATCAAACCTTCCTCCGTTACACAAATAGGGTAAGAGAGAAAGTAGCACAGTCTAAATTGGAATCATTAATTGTATAGGGCGATATAAGTGTTCGAGAAAAATAGCAGTGTGCAAAGATGAATGGAAAAGTCGTGAGTATACACATGATACCCACGTCAAAAGGCAAATGCAGAAGATGGTAATGATGACTAAAAGTGTCATGATGGCTGACAATCTGCGATTTTGCGCAAGACAAAGGAAATGCAGTAGACAAAGGCGTACATCTTAAAGGCTGAACTGAAGTCATAGCCTGTGTACTGGGCAAAGAAAAAAGTAAAAAAGATATAGTAAAGATGTAAAAGCATACAGTAGTAAACTTGGACCTACGTCGAAGTTTAAAAGGAGCGCAGTGAGTGCGACAAAAAGTCGTAAAAGACGAAGATACCTAGCTAACCGGTCCAGCAAGAAAGCTAAAGAAACTCATAAGGTATAGATATGTACTAAGAACCAAGTCCGTACATGTGGCAAAGAAGACACTAGTCATTGTATCAAAGACGTTGCAATCAATGTGACTGGATGTAGATTCAGTCGTAGCACTAAAGTTAGTGTCTGTGTCAGACAAAATCAAAGGATCTTCTTCTATAATAGTAGTTGAAGAAGAAACAGAGTTAGAGCAACGACGTACTGAGGTATGTCGAACTGGGCTAAAAGAAGCACCAAAATTAGCATGATGAACAATAGTTTCATCCATACTGCAAGATTGCACGAAATTAGCAGAATGTATCACTTCAGCAGAATGTACTTGGTGATAAGATTTTGGCACAGTGGCGGCAGTAAGATTATGTTGCCGATCCCAAGCAGCAATTTGTACCGTCGTACATATCTTTATACCATGAATCTGTCCGACAGTAAGGTCGACGATGGGCGCTCTGAGCATACATGCGTGTATATAACCAGTGAAAAACGGTGTGGCAATGTGGACTATGGCAGTCGGAAAAATCTCAACTGTCCCACCGAATGTCACACATTTCACCATTTTACCTGTAACACAAGATGGATGAACTAGAGACTGTCTAATCCCAACAGTTGTGCATCCAGAATCAAATAGAACTGAAACGGGATTATTATGTACAAATCCCTTATGTAGAGTAAGAGACCCTCTTCCGTCGTGTGCAGAAAAGGCAGGAAGAGTAGTCGGAAGAGGATGACAGCAACTCAAGGTAGTTATAGCTGTAGGTTGGAACAAAGTTTTGCACTCCGGGCACTGAGATGCTCTCTCGAAATCGAAAGCAGAGCAAGCAGTAGCATTATAGACACTATTATTATTGTTACCTTGATCATTAATAACCTGGGGCTCTTGTTGAGCAGAGTTAGCATGACGATACGATCTATTATTTGATGATCTACCGTGATATCGCGATCTATCGCGGCTATTATCCCTATTGGAAGCATTGTTGTTTTCTCTATTGAAACTATTGTTCTGATTTGAGCCCCAGTTAGCATTGTCGCGATTACTATTTCCCCTTTGATCAAAATATCTATTTGATGAGTTTTGCTGTCTCTGAGAACAATTATTGTAGGGTTGATAATTTCTATTGTAGTTACCCCTTCCAAAATTTCCGTAATTGTTGGAACTAAAATGTTGAGGTCCGTTAAATTGTCTCCAGTTTCTCGAAGAAGGAGAATCGTTACGTGATGGACCCCTTTGGTTCTGTCTAAAATTACGATTATATCTCCTACCAAAATTGAGATCAGCACTTTGAGGTCTACGGTGCAAATTAGGACCATATGGTATTGCTGAAGCCACGGGTAAAACTTTTTTGACTTGAGAATTGCTAACAGTCACATTTGGATGTGCCGTGACATATTGGCGACAGTATTGTTCCATATCTTTTATGTTTGTAGGCTTTCGCTCATGTAGAAAGGAAAGAAAAGATTCATTAAGTGACGACATGACTTTGTCACGAAGCAATAAGTCCATAAGGGCTTCATATGTGTGTTCAATTTTAGAAAGTTCAATCCAACGTGAAAACGTTAGACGTATATTTGCTATGAACTCTGAAAAATCTACCCCAGTCTCCGGTAACAGAGTCTTAAAGCGCAGACGATAACCGTCTTCGTCAAGTTGGTATTTCTTCAATAATTCAACCCTGGCAGTATCGTAGTTATTTTTGACAGGCTCCTCCAATCTCACTACAACATTCATTGCATCACCCGTAAGTAGTTCCACAAGTCATAAACAATATTCCGACTTGTCTATCTTCTGAGATTCACATGTAAATTCAAATCTATTCAGGTAAAATAAAATATCGTCGGAGGTAGGTTTAAATGGAGGCAATCTGAGTTTTTGGGAATTATTATTTGTTTTATGAGAAGTAGTTTGAGTGTCTGTCGCACTCTGTGTATTAATCACATTCACTAACTTCATTTTCTCCAGCTCCATAGCTAACAACTTCTGCTCGTGGAGTCTTTGGTTTTCTTCAGCTTGCATCTGAAGCTTTCTCTCCTCCATTTGCATTTGCTGTTGAATTTTTCTCTCTTCAGCCTCTAATTTTTGTTTTTCGGGCTCCATTTGCATTTGCTGTTGCATTTTTCTCTCTTCAGCTTCTAATTTTTGTTTTTCAGCTTCCATTTTCTGTTTTTCCATTTCCATTTGAAATTTTCTCTCTTTTGTCTGCATCTGCAATCTCCTATCTTCAGCTTCTAATTTCTGTCTTTCTACCTCTAATTTCTGTTTCTTTTCTTCTGACTTCTGCGCCTTGGCATATTCGGCAAGTGCTAATTCTTTTATTTCCTCAGTAGTCATACCAAGGGATTTCCCTTGCTCAATAAAGTAATCTAAAGTAGACATTCTGTCTAATTATATGATATAGATAACTTATGTCAATATACTTATGAAGAACCTCACTTTATCCCAACTCAGTTGGCGACAAGTCCTTGCTCAAGAACTTGTATAATTACCTTAACAATTAATAATATAATTAATCAGTTATATATATATATATTATGCAGTATAATATTGACAGTGCATGACAAAATAGACAGTACAGACAAGAGTGACAAAGACAAGATATGAAGCAAAAATGACCACGTTCACAGAATCAACTAAACAATAAGGCGAAAAATACGTCAGCAAAACGTTCGCTAGAAATTTCCACTGCGGGAAATCCGCAAGAATGTCCCTAAAGAACGCTTTCGTAGGCCCTCGGTGAAGTGGGATATATCCTACCGAAAGTCTCCACCCAACCAAACCCGTAGAAATGTGAAATTTTTTTTCCTAACCCTCCACTCCCAAAGGAGCATAGGCCTTCAACAAACACATGCCAAGTCCTCCTGTCACGTGCCATCATCTCAAGTTCTTTCCATGTTCTCCTCATCATTTTCACCTCTGTTTCCAACTCTCTTCTCCATGTACTTCTTGGTCTTCCTCTGCCTCTCTTGCCCTGGGGGTTCCAGAACAAGGACTGCCTTGTAATGCTATCAACAGGTTTCCTCAGTGTGTGTCCTATCCATCGCCATCGTCTTCTTCTCATCTCTTGTTCCACTGGCACTTGTCCAGTTCTTGTCATCAGTTCCACATTGGTAACCTTGTCATACCATTTTAATCCCTCTATTCTACGCAAGCACCCATTTATGAAAGTCTGTAGCTTTTTGGTTGTTGTCTTTGTTGTTCTCCATGTCTCCGAGCCATACAATAGGACTGACTTCACATTTGAGTTGAAGATTCTTATTTTCGTGTTGGATCCTATTTCTCTTGATCTCCATATATTTCCCAATGCAATGAAAGCTCCTCTTGCTTTTTGTATTCTTATTTTGATATCGCTGTCTGTCCCTCCAACTTTGTCTATATTACTGCCAAGATATGTGTATGATTCTACATCTTGTATTGGCGTTTCTTCAAGTTCAACCCTGTTTTCATTACCTGCATTTATTCTCATTATTTTTGTCTTTTCCCTGTGTATTTTCAGACCCAATTGCTGTGACCTCTCATCGAGTGTTTTCAATTTGTCCTGCATCTGATTACGGTTATGGGACAGGAGAGCCAAATCATCAGCAAAATCCAGATCATCCAACTGCTTAGTCAGAGTCCACTGGATTCCATTTCTGTTGTGTGTTGTCGATGATCTCATAACCCAATCTATTGCCAGCAAGAAAAGAAATGGAGACAAGAGGCATCCCTGTCGCACTCCTGTTCTTATCCCAAATGGTTCTGTAAGCTGTCCTTCATGAAGAACTCTGCACGTCATGTCTTCATAGGTTTTCTTTATTAAATTAATGATTTTCAGGGGAACTCCATAATGCCTCATCAATTTCCAAAGTGATTCTCTGTCCACACTGTCAAATGCTTTTTCGTAGTCCACAAATCCGATGTATAGTGGTGAATTCCATTCCAGACTTTGTTCAACTATTATTCTCAAAGTGGTTATCTGGTCTGTACATGATCTGTTTTGTCGAAAACCTGCTTGTTCATCTCTCAATTTCTTGTCTATGGACTCCTTTAATCTCTCAAGGATAATCCTGTTCAATACCTTTCCTGGCACTGATAGTAACATTATTCCTCTATAATTTGTGCACTCTTGTAGATTTCCCTTCTTAGGCAACTTAACCAGATATCCTTCCTTCCATTCTGCTGGTATCTCTTCTTTTTCCCAGACTTTACCAAGTAATTTATATAACATCTCTGTAGCCGTGTCGATATCTGCTTTGATGGCCTCTGCTGGAATGCTATCAGGTCCAGAAGAAATGTGAAACATATAACATAAAAAACAAGGATCTAATAGCATAAGTACTGAGGAAGGCTCAATCAGACATACAGTGGCACAGTTTACAAAACAAACAACCACTTATCTTCAAAAGGAAAAATCCTGTCCTCCGAAAGAGCAACACTGATGTGCATAAAGTATCCCACAGTCCGAACAAAGAAAAATCCACCGTTGAAATTACTGGAACTCGTCACTCTCAGGTTCTTGATACTGTATAACATCTAATGGGAACTTGTACATGGAAAAAGAACTGGAAACTTTGCCAACCTTGACTGGACATGTTGAACTTGTATAGTACTCCTTCTTCAGTTGATAAGATACCCCGAAACACTGGAAAACACCACTGTTAACGGGGAGTGGTGTCAGGAGGCAAAAGTTAATGTAATTTCCGCTGAGGAGTCGGGGAACGTTGGAATTTCTCTTTCAATCTACAACAGCGTGCACAGCACATGATCAACAAGCCGCAATAATCCTTGGCTTGGAAGTAATATAAATATGCTCTCTGTGTTCTCTTTCAATTTACCACAGCGTGCACAGCACATGATAAACAAGCCGCAATAATCCTTGGCTTGGAAGTAATATAAATATGTTCTCTATGTTCTCTTTCAATCTACAATAACGTGCACAGCACATGATAAACAATCCGCAATAATCCTTGGCTTAGAAGTAATATAATATTCTGGACTTATCACATATTCCTTTTATTCAAAATATATCCTATCCTGGGACACACTGACGAAAATGGTCTAACATCCATTTCGGAGCTCTGTCCGGATTCAACTGTCACGAAGAATTCCTCTGCTCAAAAACAGCTTATTAAAAATTCATCCAGGCGCGAACTCCCTCGCTGAGATGTGAGTAGAGTTCGTCCGCCTTCTTCCCCAACCTATCAATAGAATGTTTGATCAGTTTCCTTGTGTTATTTTTTTAAACAAACTAACAAGCAGGTATAATAGAGCTGTGTTCAAAAATTACTAGGTATACAGCTCCCCACTAAAAAAATCATCATCATCACCCAGAGCGTGTTTATAAGAGTGTTTACAAAAAACGGACCTGTGCATACAAGTCTTTTAACGCTTAACTCCCCTTAATAAAACTTGACTTAACACTTAGTTTATTCTTCTTCCCAGTATTCGTTCGTACCCTTTTTATGTTTAGTGAAAATATAATGGTTTGTCAAAGTAATCCACTGTAACGTTCCAAAGAAAACTCAGCAATGTAGAAAAATGAAATATAGTTTATTAACGTGATTAGAAAAGAAATGTTATTGACACAATGGTGAAGTACTAATTTCTTGCTTACACAAAGTAGTGAGTATCCTTTTATGAAAATGTATATTCAACATGAAAAAGTATCCAACAGAAGAAAATATAAACTGGTGTACTTAGAAAACTAACTTGTCTACTTAAAAACTTGTCTTGATAATCTCAAAGACGAAGTTCTGTAAAATCCTCTAGTCTAATATCATGGAATCATTGGAATCATTGCCTATCGCCCACATCTCTTCTATTTATACAGCCCACTGTTTTTTCCCGCCAATTTTCACACGATGCTTTCTTTTTCACATGGTACAAAACATCTACATTTGCACACGGTTCCTCAGCTTTTCGACTTATTCCACACATCTTTCTCTCTAACAACGGAAAAAACCCAGATTAGCAACTTCTCACAAAACTTTCCATTGAAAAACATGCATTTATTATTTTGTTGTTCTGGGACAGCTTCTCTCAAAGCCGTGAACTTTTCATGATACTGTGTTTTGTGCACAAATGTCTTAACTGCTTTTAACGTTGTTATTCTCAATATATGTGGTTTTTAACACGTATTAATTGTAGTGTATGCAAAGCGGTCACAACAAGGCCACGGATAGTTTCATAAACAGTAAGATTATTCCGGACTGTAGCATCACCAGAACAAGGTGAGTAAAAGGTGGTGTTACCTAGCTGTGTAACTCCTTCGTGAATGTATAAGTCCTTACGCCAAACAACCACAGCACCACCTTTGTCTGCCGGCTTGATAACAATATCCTCACCGTTTTTAAGGCGTGACAATGCCCGCCATTCAGAAGACGTGAGGTTAGATCGACGGAGACGGTGTAGAGTGAGCTGGTCAATGTCATGTAAAGTATTTATTTATTTATTTACTTTATTTATTTATTTAATGATGTAGAAGTCCTACTTTGTCTTGGTCTCAACAGAGACCCCCGGGAACTACAGGGGAGAAGCATATATACATGGAGCTAAAAATAGCTACAGTTACTATCGTGGTAAACAAAGATTCTGTTAGAGACAAGACAGTGTTCCTTACTGGCTCTCTGTTAGAGACAAGATAGTGATCCTCACAGACTCTCTGTTAGAGACAAGATAGTGTTCCTCACAGTCTCTCTGTTAGAGACAAGATAGTGTTCCTCACAGACTCTCTGTTAGAGACAAGATAGTGTTCCTTACTGGCTCTCTGTTAGAGACAAGACTGTTCCTCACAGACTCTCTGTTAGAGACAAGATAGTGTTCCTTACTGGCTCTCTGTTAGAGACAAGACTGTTCCTCACAGACTCTCTGTTAGAGACAAGACAGTGTTCCTTACTGGCTATCTGTTAGAGACAAGACAGTGTTCCTCACAGTCTCTCTGTTAGAGACAAGACAGTGTTCCTCACAGTCTCTCTGTTAGAGACAAGATAGTGTTCCTCACAGACTCTCTGTTAGAGACAAGATAGTGTTCCTTACTAGCTCTCTGTTAGAGACAAGACAGTGTTCCTCACAGACTCTCTTTTAGAAACAAGATAGTGTCCCTCACAGACTCTCTGTTAGAGACAAGATAGTGTTCCTCACAGACTCTCTGTTAGAGACGAAACAGTGTTCCTTACTTGCTCTCTGTTAGAGACAAGATAGTGTTCCTTACTGGCTCTCTGTTAGAGGCAAGACAGTGTTCCTCACAGACTCTCTTTTAGAAACAAGATAGTGTCCCTCACAGACTCTCTGTTAGAGGCAAGAAATTATTCCTCACAGACTCTCTGTTAGAGACAAGATAGTGTCCCTCACAGACTCTCTGTTAGAAGCAAGAAATTGTTCCTCACAGACTCTTTGTTAGAGACAAGATAGTGTATTTCACAGACTCTCTGTTAGAGGCAAGAAATTGTTCCTCACAGACTCTCTGTTAGAGACAAGATAGTGTCCCTGTTACGACATGTTTTAACGATGTCCTCTGCTATAGTATGAGCACGTTTAAGGTTGCGCATTGCATGCTTGAGATGCTATTGATATCATGTTTTTTCGCTCTTCACGGTATGTAATTGAACGCAAACTTTGCCTAGTTGCATAGGATTGGAAATGACGTATTGCGTTGTTATGCTAACGCATAACCTTGTTGTAATTGCACCCGTGTTATTCCGGACTTGAACCAAGTCGGACGTGTTTTACTCCTCTCCGTATAGATGAATAGCGCTGAAGTGATTGTGAAGATATGCTTAGGGTCAGCTATCTTGTTAAATGAATACGAGGATAGATTATTCGTATATTATGATGAAGATTCTATAAATGTGGAAAATAGATAAGTATTAATTGTATGATTCTTGCTAGAATCATTGTCTTAGTTAAAACTATAACGGTTCGTTACCGGGTGACCAAATCAATGGCATCGCGTGTAAATCGTTAGACATTTTGACGACAAGGAATTATTACTGAGGACACTAATGGACAGCGCTAAATGGAATGGAATTTAATTTGATTTCTATTTATTCATTGAACTTGTATTGTCATAATAAATTTATATTATCTGTGGACTCAACATCACCTCGTTGTCACTTCCATGCAATTGAATTGGCCAGAATAGCCCCCATTCGCGATAACATAATCAGTACGAAAAAATGGCTAAATTACAGACAAACCAGGATCAAGTAAAGAAGCACGCAAGTAACATTATGAAAACCTTTCTGGATTATATTTAATAAAAGCAATAAAGAGCAAACCACTGATCAAAAACGGTGCAACATAAGTGGTGGCTAGTGTGGGGACGAGAAAATGTTTTTCTTCAAGAATTAACATTAGACTTTCTTCGGTAATTAACATTTGATGTGTCAAGAACTGTTTACTTTTGTCGTATGCTCACGTGATTTGAGCACGATATGAATCATTGCGCATGTTTCACAAAGGTCAAAATGACGTCATTGTTGCCAAGCAAGAATTCTCACGGAAAATTATGGACGTTATCCGCTTTGGTCAAAGTCAAATTTTCAAAATGTTCCAAGGTTTCAAACATCTCAACGGATCAAGATGAACCTAGTATTATCAAATAGTGGACTACAATCCTGAACAGCAATTATTTCCGTTGACGCATGCCAGCTATGGACGGAGAACATAAGCAATCGTATAAAGCTAAGTAACCATTTTTGGTCTTGTAAAGTAACCGTAGTCCATGTTGCCCATTCACAGGCATGTTTAGATATCATCTTTTAAATGTTAAATGATTGTTATATATGCATATATGTTGTTTTGTTCAACTTAGCGGGCAGGTTGGTTCGGGAATCAGGATTGATGTTATGTCGCTGTCGGCTGACCGCAACAATTCTGATCGTTCCTACGGATTATTGGATATTTGCAATTTTTGTACAAGAGATCCCCTAAAAAAATAACTGGGGCACACTGTGATTGTAATTGCATACATTCAATATTAGGTGTTAGCTGTGAAGTTACGTTATATTTGTAGTATTTTTCTATTCTAAGTTTCATTTGTATTCATTTTTCGTCACTTGTTTGTAAACTATCTCGTTCAGTCTAAATCTAACTATCGTTTATTTCATAATTATAACATGTTTTTTTCAGTTACAGAGTCTATTTGTGACGTCATAGTTTCTAGTGGTTGTGCTTCGACCTACTTCCTTCGTTCCGTATAGTTCATCACTTCCTGTAGTTTTATTCATTTTCATAGAATCATTTTAATGTTGGTAAATTGTCAATTGTGGCGTGATATTGTGTTGTAAAACTTTAGTTTATTGTGTCTTTTGTATTTTATTAATTCATAATTGATATTAATATGATAATAAGATAAAATAATTATAAGATAATAAGAATATAAACACATTATATCAACAGCATCTCAAGCATGCAATGCGCAACCTTAAACGTGCTCATACTATAGCAGACGACATCGTTAAAAAAGTCGTAATAGTCCCTCACAGACTCTCTGTTAGAGGCAAGAAATTGTTCCTCGCAGACTCTCTGTTAGAGACAAGATAGTGTTCCTCACAGACTCTGTTTGAGACAAGATAGTGTTCCTCACAGACTCTCTGTTAGAGACAAGATAGTGTTCCTCACAGACTCTCTGTTAGAGACAAGAGAGTGTTCCTCACAGACTCTCTGTTAGAGACAAAATAGTGTTCCTCACAGACTATCTATTAGAGACAAGATAGTTGTTAAAGTCATCTTTTAATGAAGGGGAGTTAAACGTTAAAAGACTTGTATGTCCAGGTCGGATTTTTGGTTATCACCCTTGTAAACACGCTTAGTTTTTTTTTTTAAATATATGATAGAGAATCTACTCGAATGTTTGAGATTCAGAAAGATGAACGCTACTCACATCCCAGGGCGAATTCGCGCGGGGATGGATTTGTACTGAGCTGTTTTTTGGGAGGGTGAATTTTTCGTGACAGTCGATATGGGCAGAGCTCCGAAGATGGATTTTTGACCATTTTCGTCAGTGTGTCCCGGGATAAGATATTTGGTGTGAAATGAATGTTTGATACTTCCTAATGTATTTCCTAAAGCCATGGATATGCGGCTTATTTATGTACGTTATTGAAGATTTTCAGGCCATGGAATTATGTATTATTTCAGGCCTTGGAGTAGATTGATTCAGGCCATACACATATTATTGTAAACTTCGACATAGGCAGTTCCCCTTTCTTGAATGGATATTTTTGGCCATGACGTTTATGATTATGAGCTGCTGTGCTCTACAGCCTTTGTGAATGGATATTTTTGTACCAGTGACTGTATCTCTAAGGATTTACTTACTGATGATCGATGATCCGTTATGAGCAATTATTGATGATTAAATACCTTTGGATTGTATGCTCAATTACCTTGAATTAGTGTTCACTTGATGTACCATGTTTTGCCTTGACTTGTAACCACTGACATTGTGTTATTTATGATGTCATCATTTGCTGTGGTGTAAATAAACAGTGCAGAACGTTACAAGGAGTTACAACGTTTCCTGACTCCTAGGTGTGCTATGGTGTGAGTGATTACTATTTAACTCTATCTGTACTACATGACATTCGCGTTTGTTGACACTCACTCTCTCACACATCAGTAGGCCGCCCGTAAGCCCGACATAGGCTGATCGCCTATATCAGCGGAAAATATATTAACATTTATCAACCTCTCTTGCACCACCTATATATCTACATAGCAACAGTGGTAGCCAATGATATGGGGCTGTTATGAAGTGATTTACAAGTTGTTCTACGGTGTAACCAGTTCAAATTTTTTTGGTGAGCAAGTTTCATCTAGGAAAGGAGTTTTCTATTCAAGTTATTCAAGTCACGAGTTGCAGTGTTCCAGTCCTTCCTCTTGAGCGCCAACTTCTGATGTCAGCACCCGATGTTTGGAGTTACGTTTGGAAGCCGCTATTAGCTTGGATTTCCAGTATCGATCACCATTGAATTTCTTTAGACTGTGTTATCTATATACATCATTGCTGCTGTTGTGGAACCTGGGATTTTTCCTTTGAAAGATAAGTGGCTACTTTGTATGTGTAAACTGTACCACTGTTCGGTGTAACATTGAGCCTTCCTCAGAACATAATCCATTTATTCTTTCTCGTATTCTATGTTACATGCTTTATACGCGTATTTCTGCGGGTTTGGTTGGGTGGAGACTTACGTTTGGATATATCCCACTCCACCGAGGGCCGACGTAAGCGTTCTTTAGGTACTGTTTGACTAAGTTCGTTTCGTAAAAGATCCTTTGACACAATTCTGGGCATACTCTGTTTACGCCGGATTCAGTCATCATATCTTTGTTTAGGTGTGTTGAAACGTCTTAGTGTTGTTGTCGTTATATTTTTCCTCAGCTTTTTGCATTAATTTGTTTGTGAGTGTCTTCCTCCCCTTCCTATCTTTTAGTTCTATACACGTTTTTCGTTTATACACTGTTTTGTCACTTGTATTGTTATACTATTCGCAGCTGTCATTGCAAGCTTTGCAATATTTGTTGCTTTATTTCTGCTTTCTTACTTTAGTTGATTTCTGCGAACGTGGTCATTTGTTCTTTATATCTTGTCTTTGTCACTCTTGTCTGTACTGTCTATTTTGTCATGCACTGTCAATATTATAATGTATAATTTATAGATGATTAACTACACTATTAATAGTTAAAGGTAATTGTACAGGTTCTTGAGCAAGGACTTGTCACCAACTGAGTTGGGATAAAGTGAGGTTCTTCATAAGTATATTGACATAAGTTATCTATATCATATAATTAGACATAATGTCTACTTTAGATTACTTCATTGAACAAGGGAAATCCCTTAATATGACTACTGATAAAGTAAGAGAATTCGCACTTGTCGAATATGCCAAGGCGCAGAAGTCGGAAGAAAAGAGACAGAAATTTGATGTTGAAAAACAGAAAATGGAGGCTGAAGATAGGAGATTGCAAATGCAGGCAGAAGAGAGAAAATTTCAAATGGAAATGGAAAAACAAAAATTAGAAGCTGAAGAGAGAAAACAGAAATTAGAAGCTGAAGAGAGAAAACAGAAATTGGAGGCTGAAGAGATAAAAAATCAACAGCAAACGCAAATGGAAGCTGAAAAACAGAAATTAGAAGCTGAAGAGAGAACAATTCAACAGCAAAGAGAGGCTGAAAAAAGAAAATTGCAGATGCAAATGCAGGCTGAAGAAAATATGAGACTGCATGAGGAAAAGAGGTCGTCTATAGAGCTGGAGAGAATAAAGGCAGTGAATATTGGTAACACACAAAATGAGACAAACAATCAAGCAACTTCTAATAAGGCAAATACTAAATCTTATAATATTAAATTGCCTGTTTTCAAGTCTGCCTGCGACGATATTTTATTCTACCTAAATAGATTTGAACTTTCATGCGAATCTCATAAGATAGACAAGTCAGAATACTGTGCACAACTTATGAACATACTTAAGGATGAAGCTTTCAATACTATGAGTATATTGGAAGGTCCTGACAAGAATAACTATGATGTTGTCAGAGCGGCCTTATTAAAAAAATAACAACTAGATGAAGAAGTTATGGCGTACGCTTTAAGTCTCTATTGACAGATACAGGGAAAGATTTTTCAGACTTTACAGCAAGTATACGTCCAACCTTTTCACGGTGGATTGAACTTTCTAAAACTGAACACACATATGAAGCTCTTATGGACTTATTGCTTCGTGACAAAGTCATGTCGTCAGTTAGTGAACCTTTTCTTTCCTTTCTACATGAGCGAAAGCCTACAAACTTGAAAGATATGGAACAATACTGTCGCCAATATGTCACGGCTCATCCAAATGTAACTGTTAGCAATTCTCAAGTCAAAGAAGGTTTGCCCGTGGCTTCAACAAAACCATGTGGTCCTAATTGGCGCCGTAGACCTCAAAGTGCTGATCTCAATTTTGGTAGTAGATATAATCGTAATTTTTGACAGAACCAAGGGGGCCCATCACGTAGTGATTCTCCTTCTTCAAGAAACTGGAGACAATTTAACACTCAACATTTTGGTTCCAACAATTATGGCAATTTTGGAAGGGGTAACTACAATAGAAACTATCAACCCTACAATAATTTTTCTCGGAGACAGCAAAGCCCATCAAATAGATATTCTGATCAAAGGGGAAATGACAATCACAACTATGCTAACTGGGGTTCAAATCAAAACAATAGTTTTAATAGAGAAAACAACAATGCTTCCAATAGGGATAATAGCCGCGATAGATCGCGATATGACGGTAGATCATCAAATAATAGATCGTATCGTCAGGCTAACTCTGCTCAACAAGAGCCCCAGGTTATTAATGATCAAGGTAACAATAATAATAGTGTCTATAATGCTACTGCTTGCTCTGCTTTTGATTTCGAGAGAGCATCTCAGTGCCCAGAGTGCACAACTTTGTTCCAACCTACAGCTATAACTACCTTAATTTGCGGTCATCCTCTACCCGCTCTTCCTGCCTTAGCTGCGCATGACGGAAGATGGTCTCTTACTCTACATAAAGGATTGGTGAATAATAATCCAGTCTCAGTTCGGTTTGATTCTGGATGCACTACTGTTGGGATTAGACAGTCTCTAGTCCATCCATCTTGCGCAACTGGTAAAATGGTGAAATGTGTGACATTCGGTATGACAGTTGAGACTTTTCCGACTGCAAATTGCTGTTTGGGAACGGCAACATAATCTTACTGCCGCCACTATGCCAAAATCTTTTCACAAGGTACATTCGGCTAACGTGATACATTCGGCTAATTTCGTGCAGTCTTGTAGTATTGATGATACTATTGTTCATCATGCTAATTTTGGTGCTTCTTTTAACCCAGTTCGACATACATCAGTACGTCGTTATTCTAACTTTGATTCTTTTTTAACTACTATTATAGAAGAGGATCCTTCTGTTTTGTCTGATATACACACTAACGTTATAGCTACGACTGAATCTACATCCAGTCACGTTGATTACAACTTCTTTTCTGCTATGACTGGTGTTTTCTTTGCCACATGTATGGACTTAGTTGTTAGTACATATATGTACCTTATGAGTTTCTTTAGCTTTCTTGCTGGACCGGTTAGCTCGGTATCTTCGTCTTTTACGCCTTTTTGTCGCACTCACTGCGCTCCTTTTAACCTTCGACGTAGGTCCAAGTTTACTACTGTATTCTTTTACATCTTTATTATAGCTTTCTTACTTTTTTCTTTGCCCAGTACACAGGCTATGACTTCAATTCAGCCTTTAAGTTGTACGCCCTTGTCTACTGCATTTCCTCTGTCTTGCGCAAAACCTCAGATTGTCAGCCATCATTACATTCTTGGTCATTATTACCATCTTATGGCTTTGCCTTTGGATGTCGGTATCTTGTATATTCATAACTTTACCATACATTATTGCACACTGCTATTTGTCTCGGACTCTTTTATCACTCTATATGATTATTATTCCAAGTTAGACTGTGCTACTTTCTCTGCTATCCTGTCACATGTAGCAGAGGAAGGTTTGATTATCACCATACAGGGGCCGGAAGTTTACACAGCCACAGATGGTAGGTTTACTGTAAAATTAACTGTTGTATATCATAAAGTCCTACCTTTACCAAACAGAGATTTTCATTTGTATTTTTTCACAGCGTATGCTTTTCCATGAGAGTCAGTGCTGCTATTTTTATGATTTGAACCGTGTATCGATGATATATCGCAAGATTTGCTGTTCCAGTGGAACTAGTCAGCATGTTCACTCCTCATTGTATGATGTTACCTTCTCAAGTTTACAGGATTTTTCAAGACCGCAAGAGTTGTTTACTATATAACTTATTTAAGATAGTAGATAATATTGTATATTGTACATTAGTATAGTATAGTATATTAGAGAGTATTGTTTTAGGAAATGATGTAACTTTTTATGATAATATGTTGGTTCATCTTTATGAAGCCATTGCATTGCTATATTGTTCGTATACTACTGTGCTTCGAAATGATGAACTTATGAAAATCGTAATGATTATGCTATTTGTACTTAACTGATCATTATGATACTTTTCGGTATTGTACACTTTTGAAACAAAAATGAAGATAAGAGAAAAGATATTTTTTCTGTCATTGTAATGTTTTTCTTTGCCCAGCGCTTGATTGTGCGCTAGGGGTAACTATGTATAATGATATTAGTACATTGAGAAAATGTTTTTTCGAAGGTTGTGATGTATGTTGTTCATTACCCGACGCTTGATGGTGCGTCAGGAATAGCTATGTATAACGGTATTGTTAATTTTGATACTTGTATGGGTTCTTCATTGGTACTCCATGAGCTTGTTAACTTGGGTATCATGCACATTATGCTATTTTTTTTAGATGATAGCTAGTTATTTGTTCTTTGATTTAGATATGCATTGTTTCTTGTAATGTATGCTGTGGTGCTATTATGGTGTTCATTTATTCAATGCATTGTTTAATGTAATTGTTTACCATGATATATCATTGCTTTTTCTATTCGTATTGCTCTGCTTTCTTTCATTACTGCTCATTCTTCTTGTACTTCATTTGTTCTTTTTACTTTTCTCTCATAATGTCATAGCTAGTCTATACTCCATATTTCTTTGAATTTGTTGATCGTCGTATGCTTATTTCATTATCGGTCTATACTTTACTTCTTTTTGGTACTTTACACTTACTCCAATCCCTCTTTTGTTCATCTTTGTTAAATTAACTTAACATAGTGTATCCTTATATGTAGATATTAGTATGCTATCGACCTCAAATTTTTTGTTTGATGTATTTTAAAAAAAATGATTATATCATTTTTTTCCCCCGGGGGTCGGTATAGACTGTTAAAGTCATATTTTAATGAAGGGGAGTTAAACGTTAAAAGACTTGTATGTACAGGTCGGATTTTTGGTTATAACCCTTGTAAACACGCTTAGTTTGTTTTTTAAATATATGATAGAGAATCTACTCGAATGTTCGAAATTCAGAAAGATGAACGTTACTCACATCCCGGGGCGAATTCGCGCGGGGATGGATTTGCACTGAGCTGTTTTTTAGGCGGGTGAATTTTTCGTGACAGTCGATACGGGCAGAGCTCCGAAGATGGATGATTGACCATTTTCGTCAGTGTGTGCCGGGATAAGATATTTGGTGTGAAATGAATGTTTGATACTTCCTAATGTATTTCCTAAAGCCATGGATATGCAGCTTATTTATATACGTTATTGAAGATTTTCAGGCCATGGAATTATGTATTATTTCAGGCCTTGGAGTAGATTAATTCAGGCCATACACATATTATTGGAAACTGCAACATAGGCAGTTCCCCTTTCTTGAATGGATATTTTTGGCCATGACGTTTATGATTATGAGCTGCTGTGCTCTACAGCCTTTGTGAATGGATATTTTTGTACCAGTGACTGTATCTCTAAGGATTTACTTACTGATGATTGATGATCCGTTATGAGCAATTATTGATGATTATATACTTTTGGATTGTATGCTCAATTACTTTGGATTAGTGCTCACTTGATGTACCATGTTTTGCCGTGACTTATAACCTGTGACAGTGTGTTATTTATGATGTCATCGTTTGTTGTGGTGTTAATAAACAGTGTAGAACGTTACGAGGAGTTACAACATTTCCTGACTCCTAGGTGTGCTATGGTGTGAGTGATTACTATTTAATTCTATCTGTACTACATGACATTCGCGTTTGTTGACACTCACTCTCTCACACATCAGTCGGCCGCCCGTAAGCCCGACACAGGCTGATCGCCTATATCAGCGGAAAATATAATAACATTTATCATCCTCTCTTGCACCACCTATATATCTACACAGCAACAATAGTGTTCCTCACAGACTCTCTGTTAGAGACAAGAGAGTGTTCCTCACAGACTTTCTGTTAGAGACAAGATAGTGTTCCTCACATTCTCTCTGTTAGAGACAAGACAGTGTCCTTTACTGGCTCTTTGTTAGAGACAAGATTGTGTTCCTCACAGACTCTGTTAGAGACAAGAGAGTGTTCCTCACTGACTCTCTGTTAGAGACAAGATAGTGTTGATCACATACTCTTTGTTAGAGACAAGATAGTGTTCCTTACTGGCTCTCTGTTAGAGACAAGATAGTGTTCCTTACAGACTCTCTGTTAGAGGCAAGAAATTGTTCCTCACAGACTCTCTGTTAGAGACAAGATAGTGTTCTTCACAGACTCTGTTAGAGACAAGATAGTGTTCTTCACAGACTCTCTGTTAGAGAAAGAACGAACGAACGAACTTTATTTTCAAAGGGTTTAGAATTGGGCACGCAGGCCCGTCTAACCTTCTGCCCTTCCTTTCGCTCACCTTTCATACTGAATTCATTTATTCTCATATGCATGTTACATATCAATTTCAAGAAATTCAACGTAAAGTAAAATAATAATACAGCTGATAAGGGTGGTTTAGGCTGACTACTGGCCACTATGAACGGTAAGCCTCCAATGTTGCAGGTATAAGTCCACAGTCGTTGCTAGTGTGTAGCCATATAAAGTCCCACCCCTATATAGACACCAGGTAGGTTATAGGATGGAGTGTGAGGTGTCTTGTCTGGTTTATGGGTGCCGGCTGCGAGTGTAGGTGATGTGGTTTCACAGGTTCACAACACATGTGGTATGACATGAAAAGTCATAGAAGGGTGTAAACTGCTATTGACGTTTTCCATCGTTTATTTTCTGACGCCACAAAACAGGTACTGTACATCCATTTTACCTGCAAGCAGACTTCGCTGGCTTGGCCATGTTCGTCGCATGGAAGATGGTCGCATCCCAAAAGATATCTTCTACGGACAATTAGCAGATGGCAGGAGAACAGTTGGGCGACCACAGCTGAGGTTCAAAGATGTGTGCAAGAGATATGAGGGCACTGGACATGGATCCAGCAACACGGGAGGATGAAGCTGCCGATCGCACTAAGTGGCGATGCTATTTACAGCGCCAACTCAGATTGGGCGAAGAGAGGCTCACACAAGAAGCAGAGGTGAGGAGAAAACGTCGAAAGGAGCACCAGGAAAATAAGCAGCTGAGGGCTGTCACCTCAGGGGCGCATTCCCATAGTCAGTTATGACTGAAGGGGCTATTATTATTATTATATATATATATATATATATATATATATATATATATATATATATATATATATATATATATATATATATTCCAGCTTACAACAGCGTCAGCTTCATATCATAATGTACATAAGTCTAACAAACTCCTCTCTGATGCTATCCGATCAGATATGTAAATGAGTTCACCACTGAACGCACGGGAATGGCGTTTCAAGAGTACAGGTCAGATTGACCTTTGTAGATTTTCTAAGTCTAACCTCGCTGTAGATACCGTCGCTAGCATTGCGAAGTTCAAAGAGCATAGAAACTGTTCTCTGGGCCTAGAGTGACCCGTATACATATAAATCTCAGGTATACAGAAACCTGGGGTGTAATCTCTAGTAGAAGAACCTCTCCTATCTGTAACTGGTAAGTGAGCAGAGAACGACCAATGTCAAACAATCTAAGTCGATTACAGATTTCAATATCAAGAGGGTATTACCTTGCTTCGAAATAACACCACAACACATACGCCTCCAGGCGTTTTCGAATCATATAGGGAAAGACCTCGTTAGCTAAACTAACTGGTAGTAGGACTACCAATTCCCTATCAAAAGATCACAGACGCAGGATGCGTCCTCTCTGCTCAAAACATCTTGTCGAATCCCTGGGCGGAAGACCTTTCAAACTCTCTTAAAGTTCAGACATGCGCAGAACGCATACACATGAGTAAGATTCAAAACGAGACGGTGAAGGAGACATACCAGACCAAGATATAACGAAATCACGCCTTATATGGACAGGGAATAAAACCTCAACACTGGTTTCAATCATTCCAAGAAACAGTTGACCGATACTACCATATAAGGATAATGACTTGACATCGATCGAAAAAATTGACCGGCGAGTCAGGACACAAGAGAAGGTAACCACCATTGAAAATGTAATCACAGTCAACCAAGGGTTATTTACCTTCGATCAAGAAAAAATTACAGTGTACAATTCAGACAGATTAATTACACACAGTCTTAGAAAAATTCTGTGCGTAACAGATTACCGCACCCCCTGGGAAAAAAATGAAACATTTTTTTAAAAAAATCCTAGAGCCAGAACAAACAGGCTCCTAACGCACGTATGATGCGCGGATATAATGCCTAATATGAGGCTAGCTCGACGCATGGAGCGACAGGTGAGATTATATCTCAGATCCTTAGAGAAAATATTTCCTTAAGTGTACACGTATATTCCAGGGAGGTGCCACCAACATACGCCACAGTGATGGCAACATTATTATGCAAGCAAAATTATACTCATATAAATACAAATATATTATCATAGTATTAAACAATGAAGTGTCATGAAAATAGCGGTGTCGTATACTAATATACCGCATTAGAGAATTACACATCTTAAACCAAAAAGTACATTATACAAGCATGTAATAATATCATGATACAATGTATTATAGTAATTAAACAGATGTTCCTTGAAGATGTGGACATAACTCGTTCCAAAGTAGGTTAGAACTTGACATACTTCATGGTTGACATAATGTCCATAGTCTCGCAGACGTCAATGATGTGATGCGAAAATATCAATAACAGAGATCTTTATGGTAAATGTTAAATTTCTTAATACATTAATAAAAATACAATATATAAATTGCGGCCATGTGAACTTTTGGCCCATATATTGCTAACTAAGCCTTCTTCCGTTATAACAAAATCGGTAACAGAAAAAGGAAATTATATGATACAATGCTATCAATTCCCAAAAAGTTGACAATCCCCAGAGCTATGCCAGTGGGAGTTTTACTCCTGGTAGGTTCAACCAAGCTGGACTGGTCTGTGTGGGTAGGGGTCAGACAAAAGCTGGTACCCTGGTCCTCCAGGCTGGGGGTTTTAGCATAGGGCTGACACCCCTGTCTATGTAAAAAAATAATGAAGTTATGGAAACAACATCAAATGAACAAACTTTGCTGCGGGATGGACATTCGGAGTCTGTGGCTCGTGTTGGGGCACTGTACAAAGGATGGCCACCGACCGTGCAAAGTGGAATCAATTTGTTGTTGCCCTACAAGACGCCACTAGGCGTGATGGCCACTGACTGCTTTGACGGTCGGTGGTTAAGGATCGAAGAAGAAGAAGAATGTGGGCATCTGGACAGAATGTCTGCCATCACATTATCCGAACCACGGATAGCTCGCACCGTGAAATGAAAGGGTTGAAGAGCTATGGCATATCGAGTGGACCTCGAGCTCTTCAAGTTTCTGCTCTGAATAGCAGTAAGAGCTTTCTGGTCGGTTTCCACAATGAAATGTGCGCCTAGAATGAATCTTTGTAACTTGAGAATTGACCAAACAATAGCCAATAATTCACGGTCTAAAACCGAATAATTCCTTTCTGCGGCATTTAATTTCCTAGAGATATACATCACCGGATGCAGAGTATCCGAATACTCCTGCATTAGTGCTGCCCCAATCCCAGTGGACGAGGCGTCACTTCGAAGAACAAAAGTCTTCTCAATAGTAGGTAACCTAAGGAAAGGTGGAGATGAAAATAGAGTTTTAATCTGGTCCAATGAGGATTGGCATTCTTGAGACCAGCGGATCAGATTATGCGATCCTTTCTTCAATAAAGTAGAAAGAGGTGCCATAATGGAGGACAGATTCGGAATGAATCGTCCGTAAAATTGTATCAAACCTAAGAGACTAAGCACTTGTTTTTTTGTCTTAGGGACAGAAATGTTTAGTATTTTTGAAACATTGTGGTCCTCTGTCTTTAAAAGACCATGACCAACACGATGACCCAGGAAAGAAATCTCGCTAAATCCTATAAAGGCTTTAGAGGGTTTTGCAGTTAAGTTATACTCGCGAAGAGTAGACAGCAATTCGTATAAACCCAGATAGTGATCTTCCCAGGAATCACTGAACAGACAGATATCGTCTAAGTATGCTATGACATCTGTACGATATGAGAGAATTCGACGCATCATGCGTACGAATGTAGCAGGGGCGTTCATAAGGCCGAAAGGCATGAAATTCCATTGGAATAAACCCCTAGGTGTAGAAAAAGCAGTAAGAGGTTTGGCTCGTTCAGTTAAAGGAACTTGCCAATAACCTTTCGACAAGTCAAGTTTGGTAAAGAATCTAGAATTAGAAAGTTTGTTTAGTAGTTCTTCTAACGAAGGCATAGGTTCAGCATCAAACTTCGTAACTTGGTTCAATTTGCGATAATCAACGCAAAGGCGAATGTTATTGGCTTTCTTTCGTACAATAACCATGGACGAAGAGTATGCTGAAGTGGATGGTTCGATTATTTCCAATCGTATCATCTCATCCAATTCTTTCTCGACTTGTGACTGAAAATGGATAGGTATAGGATAGGGTCTGACTCTGATAGGATTATGGTCAGTAAGTATTATGTCATGTTCAATGACATGTGTGTGTCCCGGGATGTCGGTAAGGACATCCTGAAATGTTTGTAACATCGAAGAGACTTGTCGATGTTCCTCAGCGAAAAGATTAGGAGAAACGGTAACGTTTTTCCAAGATTCCGTAGAATGAAGTGGGATCACAGGAAGAGGGAGATTGACATCAGAAAAAGTAGTTTCCTCATCCTGTATAACTGACAGGGATGAGTAATGACCATGAGGTACTGGAGAATCGTCCGTCGCCTGGAAAATAGGCTGCAAATAGTCAGGTCGTTTATGAAATTCCGAGAGCATATTTATGTGGAAAGTTTTATGCTTTCCATCAATATCGGCAACATAGTCGACGTCGGAAATTTTAGAGACTATTGCATACGGACCTTTCCATGCAATAAGAAGTCTGTTCTCCCTTGAAGGAAGTAGGACTAGTGCTTTGTCCCCTGGACAAATTTGTCGTAGACATCTGTTCTTATTGGCAAATAGCCTTGCCTTTTCTTTAGCAAATTCGGATGAAGATGTTGCTAATTTGCATGCCTCGATGATCTTTTGCCTAAGAGCAATGACATTTTCGTAAGAACATTGAGTGTCATCGCTAATATTATCGGAAGTGATAAGATCGTGAAGTAAAGACATAGGGCCGCGCGGTCGCGCGCCAAAGACAAGTTCAAAAGGAGAAAACCCTGTGTGTTCATTGGGGACCTCTCTATAAGCAAAGAGAGCCGCGGGTAAAACCCTGTCCCAATCCTGAGGATGATCCTCAGTTATCTTCCCAAGTAAAGTCTTGAGTGTTCTATTCAAACGCTCAACTAACCCATTAGACATTGGGTGATAGATACTGCTGAGAGATCTTTTAATATGTAAGATAGACTTTACCTGTAACATAGTGTCAGATATAAGTTGAGTGCCATGGTCTGACAATATTTCTCTGGGGAATCCCAAGCGAGAAAATATCAGCCAAAGAGCGTCTGCGATATCAGCAGTGGAGATGCTCTTAAGAGGTATAGCCTCTGGCCAACGTGTGCACATATCGACACATGTAAGGATAAATTGATGTCCTCTGGCCGACTTGATCCTAAAAGGACCGATAATATCTATTGCCATTTTCTGAAACGGCCGAATAGGAATGTCAGCAGCCTGGATAAGCGCAGTATGTCGTTGTCCTTTAGATTTGACCTCCTGACATACTTTGCAAGATCGACAATAAATACGTATGTCCTTGCTCACAAATGGCCAAAAGAAAGCCGCAAGAACTCTCGACTTTGTACGGGAAAAACCCATATGTCCAGCACATTGTGAGTCATGAGCATGTTGCAATATTTGCATTCTCATACTCTTAGGCACAAGAATTTGAGAATGTGCAGACGTAGTCGAGTCTTGTACCATACGCACAAGTACGCCGTTCTTCATAGAAATCCAAGACTTTCTATTTGTATTTTGATTCGGATCACCTCTTTTTGCTAGAATGAAGAATTTATGTAAAGAAGGATCTTCTTCTTGCAATTTTATAAAAGAGTCACGTGAAATAATCAAGTGACTATTTTGGCTATTCACTTCATTATTATCAGTTAATGAAGTTTGTGGTGTTTCCAGAGCTTGTGCTCTTGTGACCACTGCATTAGTAGCTTGTATATTTTGTTCCTCCCAAACAGCAATCTGCTGTGGGGTACATTCCCTAACTCCGTGAATACGACCGATAATAAGGTCCGCTATAGGGTTAGGTAGAAGACACGCGTGGACATCTCCCATAAAGAAGGGAGTAGCAATATGTATTATGGCAGTAGGATACTTTTCCAAAGTGCCCCCAAATGTGACACATTTGATCACCTTTCCTGTATCACAGGATGGATCTACAAGAGATTGCCTTACACCAATAGTAGTACATCCAGAATCAAAAAGCACTGAGACTGGATTACTATTTACAAGACCCTTATGTAGAATAAGAGAACCTCTCCCGTCATGCGCAACTGCAGCAGGAAGAGCGGGAAGAGGGTGACCACAGCTCAAAGTAGTTACGGTAGTCGGTTCGAACAAAGTACAGCATTGGGGACATTAAGTTGCCCTACCAAAGTCAAAGGCAGAACATGTGATAGCACTAGAGTTTTTATTATCATCAACCTGTTCACATGCTCCCTGAGACTCTTGCTGTACAGAGTTTGTCTGTTGATATCTCTTTCTTTTATGTTGAGATCTACCGCGACCATTATTGCCTCTGAAATTATTATTATTTTCTCTACTGTAATTGTTATCCTGGTTTGAATCCCAGTTTCCATAAATGTCATTATCATCTCTATATTGATGAGAACCTCTATTATATTGGTTTTGAGGTCTCCGAGAAAAATAGTTTTGATTGCCTCTATATTGACTACCTCTGCGGAAATGTCTAAAATTATTGGGTGTAGTATACCGAGGACTATCAGCTTGTCTCCAGTTCTTCGAAGAAGAATCACCATGTGATTGATTGCCATGGTTCTGAGCATAATTACGGTTACTCTTTCTATTAAAATTTTGTTGAGTACCTTGAAATTTACGCATGAAATTTGGACCATATGGTACTGCCGAAGCAACCGGCAAACATTCTTTTACTCTAGAGTTGCTAATGGTTACGTGAGGGTGCGCAGTGACATACTGGCAACAGTATTCCTCCATTTATTTTATGTTTTTAGTCTTACGCTCATGAAGATAAGCAAGAAAAGACTCATTGACAGAAGACATAACCTTGTCTCTAAGTAGTAAGTCCATAAGTGCTTCAAATGTATGTTCTGTCTTAGACAGCTCAACCCAACGTGTAAAAGTAAGACGTATCTTTGAAATGAATTCAGAGAATTCTACTCCAGTTTCTGGCAACATATTTTTAAATTGAAGACGATAGCCGTCTTCGTTTAGTTGGTATTTCTTTAACAAGACCGCCCTGACAACCTCATAATTGTTCTTGTCAGGCTCATCTACCATGCTTAACATACTCAAAGCATCACCTCTAAGTATATTGGACAACTGATAAACATACAGTGATTTATCTATGTTATGTGTTTTACATGAACGTTCGAATCTATCCAGATAAAACGTTATATCGTCACTGGAAGCATTGAATGCTGGTAGTTTAATCTTAAAAGTACTAGCTTTATCAGAAGATGACCCCTTATTTGGATCATTAGCATTACCCATGTTCATCAACTTTAACTTCTCTAACTCCAAAGCTAAGAGTTTTTCTTCATGCTCCATTTTTGCTTTTCTCTCATCAGCCTCTCTTTGTAACTTTTTGTCCTCAGCTTCTCTTTGTAACTTTCTTTCCTCAGCCTCGGCTTGTAATCTTTTATTCTCAGCCTCTATCTCTAGTCTTTTATTTTCAGCTTCTTTTTCAAGTCTTTTATTTTCAGCCTCTTTTTCAAGTCTTTTATTTTCAGCATCCAATTGTAGCTGGATTTTTCTCTCCTCAGCTTCTTTGTCCAATCTTTTATCTTCAGCTTCTCTTTTATGTTTTTCCATTTCCATCTGGAATTTTCTTTCATCTGCCTGCATCTGCAGTCTCAGATTCTCAGCATCTATCTTCTTTTGCTCAGCTTCTCTGTCTAATCTTTTATTTTCCTCTTTTTGTCTTTTCTCCTCAGACTTTAGTGCTTTAGTCCATTGAGTATTTGCATACTCTTCTAATATATCACCAGTCTTACCAAGGGCTTTCCCTTGCTCAATAAAGAACTCAAGTGTAGACATGATGTCTAATATTATGAGTCCAAAACCTGAAATAATTAATTATCTTATTTCAACCTTAATAGTAACAAGACTTAAATAAAGTACTTGTATAATCACAATGTTTACCCCAATCTCTGTGGGAAACAAGTATTTGATAAAGAACTTGTATTATCAAATGTATAATAATACCACCAGTCACTTCTTAATCATAAGGGCACTACACATTTAATAGTGCATAACCACATATCCATCAGTTATTTATCATAACTGCACTACACAGTTAATAGTGCATAAGCAAAAACCACCAGTTAGTTATGATAAGTGCACTACACAGCTAATAGTGCATAAGCAAATATTTAACAATAGTAAATGCTAACTAAGAACTATGTAAACAGTAACAAAGATCCAAGACAATGTAAACAATAACAAAGATCAAAGACAATACGAAAACATTCGCAAAAGTCAACTAAATAAACAGCGAAAATTTAAAAAAATATCACAAAGAATGTGATGACAAATGCGAAAAGGTAAACAACAAATGACGTCACAGTGTATAAACGAAAATGGTGTATAGAACTGAATGACAGGAAAGAGTAGACCTACAAATACAAAGAAATAAAATCAAAACTAAAGAACAGAAAAATGTTACAAAAACACCGAAGAAAAAACACACCTCATCACAACTAACACAAATAGCAACAGATGTTGCATGCAAATTTTCAATTAAGAAAATTGCTCCTACTGAACGCTATTATAAGACCTCTATGACGTGGTATACCTTATAATAGTCACCTACCCAACCGACCGTCTGAAATATAAACAATAAATATACAAATAACATATAACATGTAAACATGTAACAGTGAGAATGTGACAATACAGAAGGCTCAGTTAGAGTATAAGGGCACAGTTCACAAACAAAACAGGCCACTTATCTTATTAATCTCCTATCATCAACACGGTGTAGAACAGTTGGTGATCAGCATTCTAAGGATAGATGATCCAACGTTGATCGCACATCTGAACTTGCATCCATAACACAGCAAAGACGAAGGTTACTAACTTGAACCTCAGATGAAGTATTGCAGAAAGTATGGAACTTGTACTTCTCAGATGTAACAGCAACACGCTTCACTCGGCACTTGACCTTCTAAATGCAGCAAAATTGATTCAATCGGCACTTGACTTTCGAACTTCAGCAAAATTGATTCAATCGGCACTTGACCATCTGAATGCGGCAAAATTGATTCAATCGGCACTTGACCTTCGAACTACAGCAAAATTGATTCAATCGGCACTTGACCATCTAAATGCAGCAACGCCGGGTAATTTCAAAATCCATCTAAATGCAGCAACGCCGGGTACTTTCAAAATCCATCTAAATGCAGCAACGCCGGGTACTTTCAACATATTTCATCGAAGATGTAGATTTCTTGAAGTGTAGATCATGAACTTGATTGCTGAGTACTGCATGGATTACTGACCCCGAGAGTGCTGGTACCAAACAAAACCAGCTATTGGCCACCAAAAATAATAAGGGTGGTTTAGGCTGACTACTGGCCACTATGAACGGTAAGCCTCCAATGTTGCAGGTATAAGTCCACAGTCGTTGCTAGTGTGTAGCCATATAAAGTCCCACCCCTATATAGACACCAGGTAGGTTATAGGATGGAGTGTGAGGTGTCTTGTCTGGTTTATGGGTGCCGGCTGCGAGTGTAGGTGATGTGGTTTCACAGGTTCACAACACATGTGGTATGACATGAAAAGTCATAGAAGGGTGTAAACTGCTATTGACGTTTTCCATCGCTTATTTTCTGACGCCACAAAACAGGTACTGTACATCCATTTTACAAAAAGTCATAGTCACTGTAGGACATGGTAATGTGCATACATAAAGTTCATCAATGGATCCTGCAAATCCTATGAGCTAATATATATATATATATATATATATATATATAGATATATATATATATATATATATATATATATATATATATATATATATATATATATATATATATATATATATATATATTCCAGCTTACAACAGCGTCAGCTTCATATCATAATGTACATAAGTCTAACAAACTCCTCTCTGATGCTATCCGAGCAGATATGTAAATGAGTTCACCACTGAACGCACGGGAATGGCGTTTCAAGAGTACAGGTCAGATTGACCTTTGTAGATTTTCTAAGTCTAACCTCGCTGTAGATACCGTCGCTAGCATTGCGAAGTTCAAAGAGCATAGAAACTGTTCTCTGGGCCTAGAGCGACCCGTATACATATAAATCTCAGGTATACAGAAACCTGGGGTGTAATCTCTAGTAGAAGGACCTCTCCTATCTGTAACTGGTAAGTGAGCAGAGAACGACCAATGTCAAACAATCTAAGTCGATTACAGATTTCAATATCAAGAGGGTATTACCTTGCTTCGAAATAACACCACAACACATACGCCTCCAGGCGTTTTCGAATCATATAGGGAAAGACCTCGTTAGCTAAACTAACTGGTAGTAGGACTACCAATTCCCTATCAAAAGATCACAGACGCAGGATGCGTCCTCTCTGCTCAAAACATCTTGTCGAATCCCTGGGCGGAAGACCTTTCAAACTCTCTTAAAGTTCAGACATGAGCAGAACGCATACACCTGAGTAAGATTCAAAACGAGACGGTGTAGGAGACATACCAGACCAAGATATAACGAAATCACGCCTTATATGGACAGGGAATAAAACCTCAACACTGGTTTCAATCATTCCAAGAAACAGTTGACCGATACTACCATATAAGGATAATGACCTGACATCGATCGAAAAAATTGACCGGCGAGTCAGGACACAAGAGAAGGTAACCACCATTGAAAATGTAATCACAGTCAAACAAGGGTTATTTACCTTCGACCAAGAAAAAATTACAGTGTACAATTCAGACAGATTAATTACACACAGTCTTAGAAAAATTATGTGCGTAACAACAACACACTCATATTAACATTAATTACTTATAAGCATGACATAACATATGTTGAAAAGTACAAACACCGTCATTAGAACCTACAGTTGATGTTATAAGAACAGATAATCCGATTATGGGGACATGTAATCAGAATTCAGAAAGTATTCAAAAAGTCTATGATTGTATGAATAGGGACTAAGGTTGTTTCTTAGGTTATGTGGAAGACAATTCCAAAGATGAGCAGCAGAGTACGCTAAGCTTTTCTTGAATAAGTCAAGCCTAGGCTTTGGCACTTGCAATCTGTTAAAGCGTAGACTGCGTCTTTCATTGTAATTGAACATTGGCCACAGATATGCTGGAGCATTGTGTGACAGGATTTTGTGAAAAAATTTAGCTTTGTTAAACAGAAGGCGCTTTCTTAAGGGCAGTATTCGGAGGTTTTTTATAGAAATCTACACACTGAGTTAGGCAGTTGTCAGAGACTAGACGCACTGCACGCTTTTGTAGTGAACGGAGTCTCTTTGTGTTGGACATTGAGCAATCATCCCAGCTAGTGGAGCAATAGTCAAGGTTTGCTTGTATGTGAGATATATAGAACACTTTTCGTGCATCTTCATCTAGGAAATAGTTGATTTTAGCTAACTGGTAAACTTTCTGATCCGTTTGCTTGGTCAGTGCATGTACATGTGAGTTCCAGTTTAGATGCTGGTCAACGATTATACCTAGAGTTTTATGTTCATTAATGTTTTCAATTAGTAAGGTACCAATGTAGATCTGAAGTGTTGTTTTCTCTGAATTTTGTAATTTTTGTCTAGTTGATATTAACATGCATTTAGTTTTAATGATATTTATTAGCATGCGATTACCGTTGCTCCACTTAACTGTATCCTTTTGTAACGATAGTTCGAGTGTTTTACAACTTTTATCACTCTTGTAAACAGTACAGTCGTCTGCAAACAGATCACAGGATGAGTGCTTGATGTGAAGAGAAAGAGACAAGATAATGTTCCTCACTGACTCTCTGTTAGAGACAAGAGAGTGTTCCTCACAGACTCTCTGTTAGAGACAAGATAGTGTTCCTCACAGTCTCTCTGTTAGAGACAAGATAGTGTTCCTCACAGTCTCTCTGTTAGAGACAAGATAGTGTTCCTCACAGTCTCTCTGTTAGAGACAAGATAATGTTCCTCACAGTCTCTCTGTTAGAGACAAGATAAGGTTCCTCACAGACTCTCTGTCAGCCATAGCTGGTCTCAGAAACAGAAGAAACAAATAGAGCAACCTAGCTGTGGCGCTGATTGAGAATTAGAAGAAATTGATGTTTAAAAATGTAAAAGTACAATGAATCCCTACCCACTGCAAGATATATAAAACAGAAGGCAAATAGACTTGTCAAAGAAGGAAGAAACACAATCCAAGCTGAAGACAGGGCAATATATGTAGAGATAAAATCAATTATAAGTTTACAGAAAAATGTCACAAGGATCCTCCGAGTGAGATAGAGCAGAACCATACTACGTCTGGTCATATGATCATTTTCACACAGAGAACCGGCCATTACAGATACAAATATAATCTGTTCAATTAATTGAAAATTTGACAAACAAATATGTGCCCTTGTGAGGAGGACAAACAAACAGTATAACGTGTCCTCCATAAGAGCAGCAGCGTAGCCACACAACGTTCTTCACCCTAGTTCAGGGAGAAACTTTATGGTGACGTGAGGCGCCTGAGACGAAATGTCAGCTTTCTAAGTGAGATAGACGTGATTATTTCTTCTTTTTGTTCCTTTTACACTCTCAGACGTCAACTTGAATATGTTCAAAGAAAGCTGTGGTAAGCTTGAGGCTATTTCTATTTCCATAAATCTTTCCAAGGGATGGTACTGGTGATGGCTACATGTGCTTTCTCTGTTCCTCTTATGTTGGGCACCTTTGAAGCAGAAATTCAGCAGACATTTAATGGTGCAACAGTCACATACATCGGTAGTTCCTATATTTAGCTTGGCCTGTTGAATAGGTGGTATCTCAGTTTGTTGTAGCCCGTCGGAATCTGAAGATTATCACTTGTTCTCTTCTATTGGGCTGGTTATACGCATCATTTTTGTGTGGTCTGGATGTTCTGCTTCCTATTTGTTCCTGTATCTGCTTCTGGTAAAACTCTTTGCCACTTGAAAAGTTATACTTGTATTAGGCTGAGGTAGCTTGCCATCTTCGTTTGCCAATTGTCAGCTTCTTCATTGCCGGATATGTTGCAATGACATAGGATCCACTGTATTACAACTCTTTTGAACTGGTGCCTCAATTTGTGCAGTGCAACTCTTAGGCCATCCAGATCTGTATTATTCTGGCTCTTCGGTGTTTCAATGACTGACAGCGCACCTGTAAAGAAAGCAACTAGCCTCTCAGTGCTTTCCTCTGTCATTGACCTCTGCTGCAGTTTTCAAGGCATCTGCATCTGCTCTGAAGTTCTTGAGAATGTTCTTGTTGTCACTGAAACAAGACAACAGCGTGTACTAGCGCTTAAGTTCAGCAACACTCCTCCGTCTCCATCTTCTGTTACATTTGATGCTGATCCATGTGTGTAGGCAGGGATCCAGGTGCTTGTGTCATGTTTCTGTATGTCTTCTGTGGTTATGGATCTTCTCGCTGTTGCAGCCTGGCTCTTTCTCTCAATACTAGAGATTGTTTCTATCATTCCTGCGAAGCGCTGTTGTTTCCACGCTGGGAGCGTGTGTACAGTATAGATGGGTTTAGCTGTTGATATCGCATTTATGGGATCTTCTCTCATCTTTGTTTGGGCTGATTTTACTTTGCTTGTGTCTTCCCCTTCCAAGACCATTTATCCTATGGTACATTGGGTGGTGTGGTAGTTTCCTGAATTTATCTGCTTGTTTTTTGGGCTCTGCTATCTCTTCCATCCTCATTGGTTGAAGGTATGTAATCTTTTCGAGTTCTTTAATAGGTGTTGTCTTCACGCCTCCATTTATGATTCTCATTGCTTGATTTTGGAGTCTATTAATTTTATCGAAGTTTGACTTCGCTGCTGTTGCCCATACTGCAATGCTGTATTCTAGGACTGGTCTCACTTGCCCTGTGTATAGCTTCTTTAGCACACTCATCTGCTCCTTCTCCCCCCCCCCCCTCTAAGCTGTTCCAGCAGGTTTTTTTCATGACTGCCATTCTTTGCCTTGCCCGTATCCGGTTTCTTTCAGTCTGGTTTTTCAAGTCAAACGACGATCAAAGGTAATGCCCAGGTACTTCAGATTTTCATCCTGGCATAAGTTCTTCACATTTAGCACTAGTTTGGAGCTCTGTGGTTTATTTGAGAGTTAGAACACTGTGTATATTGTTTTCCCCTCATTTATCTTCATTAGCCATCCTCTGGCCCACTCGTCCAGTGATGTCATGGCTTGCTGCATCCGAATGCTTGCCGTAGTGATATACTCTTCAGAGATTCATAGGGCTAAGTCATCTGCAAAACAGGCATTATGTGTTCTTCTTGGAATATTGTCTGTTATGTCATTTATGTACACAAGGAACAGTATGGGCTACAAGATTCCCCCGTGGAGGAATATCATATTTTGTTCAATATAAACTTCCTTCTAATCTGTCCGTGTAGCTTTCTAAGAGACAAAGCATACAGTCGTGGTTTGGTTATATTTGGAGAAAACATTTGACAAAGTATGGAAAGAGGGATTGAAGCTGCAAAGAAGTGGAGTGTGTGGGAGAATGTACAGATGGATTGGCCACTACCATGAGAATAGAACCGCCAGATATATAATTATTTGAGAACTAAGGAGGAGGATATACACACGCAATCACACACACAGACACACACATACACACACACACATATATATATATATATATATATATATATATATATATATATATATATATATATATATATATATATATATATATATTACTGTCCTGAGCTCAGGGAAAGTAATAATTATTACAATGGGCACAAATATACAACATATATTAAAATAACTGTTGTGCCAGAAATTATATTTTTTACAAACATTTTCATTGTGTTTATAACAGTAAAGTAAAGCATGTATTGCTCTTTTTTTCCTAAAGAAACATTTTGCATTTATTTATATTTTAATTCTTTTAATTATATTTTTATAAAGTTAGTTGCTTATCCTTTACAGGACGTGGCAATCAACCCCAGCTTTTATTGGCTGTTTGTGATTTTTCTAGGCAATTTTTTCATTCAGTAGTTTGCCATTGCTTTCTGAACGGTACGGCGCTTATACCATTGTTAAAAATCCACACAAAGCGATCTGCTACCAAACCGCCTGCAGCAGGTTTCGAACCTGGTATATCTGGATTATGAAACTGCGTTCATATCCATTAGGCCACAGACACCGACATATTTTTATAAACTAAACTAAATTACAAAGTTGATCTTAGTTTTATGCAGTAGATATTCATATGCTTGTTTTTCTCTTATTTCAGCGCTGTTTTCAGATTTTCTCTATTTTTGACCGGCACAAAATTTCGCAAGAATTGATGTAGTGAAACACACGAATAAAAGTCCCATCGTGTGTCACGATCCTGACCGTTAATCCCTTCTATTAACTTCCTCCCTCTACGACTCCTGGCTGTCAATGCAGATTGACAGAATCGTTGTTGATACACTAGCACAGATTTATAATGACTTTTCCAGCCTTACTCTCTTCTATCTGACAACACGAATAATTTATTATCTTCAATGACAAGCTTTGATCTGGCAAGTATCTCTCATATTGCTTATCCTACACGCTGGCTTCCACAGGGGCCATAATCCTTCAATTCTTTAGATGCCCACGTGATATGAAATACTGCTCTGTAAAACCATATAATGTTAACTCCAATTGATCCTATACTTTTACCAATTTATTTATAATGATTAGCTTCCACATACTACAAGCTGTATGAAAAAAAAAAACAGAAAAAACAGTCAAACCCGCAATTCTGACAGCCCTATCACCACCTATGTAGGATAAAGAGAGAGGGATAGTACCTCACGGTGAGAGACAGCCATGTCCTTTTTAGGATAGTCAGGATCCTATTTGGTTCTCCTCTCTTTGTCTAGCTCATGTATGGCTCCTAGAATACCGCTTGTGTACGGCGGTGGCCACATCCCGGGCAACAGTCTTGGCTGACTGGCTAAACTACATGGGTGGAGTAGGAGCAATCTTACTCAAGGGAATGTCCATCCCTAGTACACAAAGACTGAGACGGTGAGTGAGGCGGAGGAATCTGAGAAGATCAACGGCTCGCAAAGCGAAACAGCAAAGTGTGTGGCGCACTAGAGGCATGTCGGACATAGAAAAAGACAATGGCTAGCCACCGTGGAAGAGATTGGGGCCTTACCACGTACTTCCTACAGATTGTAATGGGATCACAACAACAAGATAAGAACCGATATGTAGAGAACTCTCTGTCCCCTGGGGAAGAATCTACTGTACAAATTAACAGGGAAGAGGCAACTCCTCTGATGAGTAAGGAAGTACATAATGACGAGTGT
The DNA here is from genome assembly GCA_024509875.1 of Oreohelix idahoensis. Lineage (NCBI taxonomy): Eukaryota > Metazoa > Mollusca > Gastropoda > Stylommatophora > Oreohelicidae > Oreohelix > Oreohelix idahoensis. The sequence goes on along the minus strand of JAMPIV010000849.1, from coordinate 5,291 downwards.
TCCTTAAATTCTGTTGAAAGGGAGCATTCTGAGAAAGACCACCTAAAAACTAGTAGGAGAAGCCTAAAAGTAGAACTCTAAACGGAGAATGAAAGCTGGACAATCTTATATCAGAGGCAACCGACATGAAACTCGATATACTGGGAGTTGCAGAGGCAAGACTTTTGGATACAGGCTACATAACAAGAGACCAGTACACGCTTATACACTCAGGAGGAGAAAAACACGAAAGAGGGGTAGGAATGTTGATAAAGAAGGAGTTAGAAAAATACGTATGTGGATACTGGACACACAATGACAGAATGATGTTACTAAAGATGAGAGCAAAGCCATTCGACATATCAATCTTACAAACTTATGCACCAACTAAAGATCATAGCGAGGAAGAAATAGAAGAATACTGTGAAGAGCTACAACACACACTTAAACCAGTCAAATCTACAGATGTGTTGATAGTAATGGGTGATATGAATGCAAAAGTAGGAAAAGGAAAATACAAGAAAATAGTAGGACAGTATGGATTAGGGACAAGAAATGATAGAGGAGACAGACTTATCCAGTTCTGTGAAGAAAACCAGCTGGTCATATGTAACACCTTTTTTTAACATCACCCAAGGAAATTATACACATGGAAAAGCCCAGGAGATGTAACACGTAATCAAATCGACTATATCATGATAAAACATAGATTTAAGAACAGTGTCACAAGTGCAAAGACACATCCTGGCGCCGACATAAATTCAGATCACAATCCAGTTGTCATCAAAGTAAATATAAAGCTGAAAAGAGCAGGAAACAGAAGACAGGAGGAACCCCAGATAGAAATATCAGCGCTGAAACAACCAGATATAAAACAGAAATATTTAATCGACGTCAAAAATAAATACCAACAGTTATTGAAAGAAAGCATGGAGCAGTATAGAAGAGAAAACCCAGAAGAAAAAGCAACCGCAAAATGGGAATGCTTAAAAACAAGCATACAATCAGCAAATGCAAATTTACCTAAAAAGGAGTCTAAGAAAAATCAAATTTGGATGACAGATGACATCTTGAATAAAATGGCAGAAAGAAAGAAAGCAAAAAACACTCCAGAATATAAAACAATAGACAATGACATACGTACTATGTGTAGAGAAGCAAAAGAGCGGTGGATAGAAACAAAATGTAAGGAAATAGAAGACTTGGAAGCGAAGCACATGACAAGAGATATGCATGAAGAAATAAAGAAATTATCAAATCGGTCGCGGTTTGCACAAGGAGGAAGCTGTATCAAGAACAAAAATGGTGTAATATTACTTGATGAGAAAGACATATCAAACAGATGGGCAGAATACGTAAAAGAACTATTCGAGGACAACAGAGGTAAAAAACCATCACCAGATTCTAATGAAGGCCCAAACATTCTCAGATCAGAAGTAGAGAATGCCATTCATATGATACAAAAAGGAAGATCAGCAGGCATGGATAACATAAACATTGAAATGATAGAAGCTCTGGAGAGATTTGGTATAGATACAATCACAGAAATATGAAATGATATATACAATACAGGATATTTACCACACGACATGAAGACATCAGTTTTTATAACATTGCCCAAAAAACCAAATGCAACAGAATGTTTAGACTTCAGAACAATCAGCCTGATGAGTCATGCAATTAAGGTACTGCTCAAAATCATACAGGAAAGAATAAAAAGTAAAGTAGACAGCGAAATCCAAGAAGAACAGTTTGGTTTTAGACGGAACAGTGGAACAAGAGAGGCAATATTTTGCCTAAGAAGATTAGCAGAAAAATATACAGAGGTCCAAAAAAGTATGTATATGTGCTTCATTGACTATAAGAAGGCTTTTGACAGAATCCATCATGAGAAAATAATTGAATGCCTCAAAGACATAGGTATTGATGGAAAAGATATAAGAATACTCAGTAACCTTTATTGGGAGCAAACTGCCACAGTAAGATCGGGAAGGAATTATTCACCATACATAGACATAAAAAGAGGTGTCAGACAAGGTTGTGTGCTGTCCCCCTGCCTATTTAATTTATACACCGAAAAAATTTTCAAACAGATACAGGAAATACCAAGACTGAACATCAATGGAAGATCAATAAACAACCTTAGATATGCAGATGATACCGTGTTGTTAGCTGAAAGCGAACAGGAGTTACAAGAACTAGTGAAGCAAGTGAACAGTATAAGTCATGAATATGGACTCGACATTAATATTGAGAAAACTAAAACTATGATAATTAGCAAAACAGACGATAAACCCACATTAAAGATAAGCGTAAATGGGAAAATCCTGGAACAAGTCAAGAGCTACGTATATCTTGGCAGATGTGAAACAGAAATCAAGAAGAGAATGGGAATGGCCAAAGCTACATCAACAACATGAAACATATACTGTCATCCAAACAGTTATCTCATAAATTAAAACTGAGAATCATAAAGTGTTATATATATTCTGCATTTCTGTATGGTGCAGAAACATGGACGATGAATAAGCATTTGGAAGAAAGAATTGAGGCTCTTGAAATGTGGATATATAGAAGAATGGGGCGTATCTCATGGAAAGAGATGAAAACAAATAAGAAGGTCCTAGAAAATCTAGGTATGAAAAGAGAACTAATGAGAGAGGTCAAAGTTCGGCAGCTAAAATACTTTGGCCACATAAAAAGGCATAACACCTTGCAGAAGACCATAACAGAAGGGAGAGTTGAAGGCAAACGTGCAAGGGGAAGACAGCGCTATAAATGGGAAGATAACATCAAGAGATGGACGGGAAAGAGTCTATCAGAGTGTACCACCAAGACAAGAGACAGAAGACGTTGGAGATCCAATACAGCCAACCTTCGTTGTGGAGATGGCAACTGATGATGATGATCACCACCTAAATTAAAGCAGTGTAAGTCAAGAGAAAAAATCACATTTATTGTCATCTCTAGACGACAAGACTAATAGAGCTGTCATATTTTTAAAAAGAAATGTTTTCCTGTACTGTTCTATGTTTACATACTCTAGAACCAGAACAAATGACATTTTTAGATTAAACTACACATCCTGAAGTAAGACATCTTTACATACTTTTGCAGTACGGGTTTCTGTAACAATGTGTAGTGCATTACGAAAATGGCAATGCTTTAATATCGTCATCTTTGCTGCCTGTTAGGACATGCTTGTGGACGAAGTAATCTTGTCTTTCTATTCTCATAGACGTGGGGTTCTACACCGTCTAGAACAAAAATACATATCCTTTACAAATGGTTTTAGATAATGTATTGACCATATGTCTTTCAACTTAAACAAACATTATACATACTCTAGATTATAAAACAAAATTAAACCGTCTCCAGACAATTCATATTATATACATACTACACCCAATACTCCCCGAGTACTGAAATATTGTACCCCATGCTCTCCACATTAGACCAATATTACATGAAAACAACAGGAACCTGTTTTTCAGCCACCATTTGCATTTGCATTTTTCTATCTTCAGCCTCTCTTTGCTGTTGAATTTTTCTCTCTACAGCTTCTAATTTCTTCTCTTCCATTTGCATTTGAAATTTTCTCTCATCTGCCTGCATCTGCAATTTTATATTTTCAGCTTCCACTTTCTGTCTCTCAGTTTCCATTTTCTGTTTCTTTTCTTCAGCCTTCTGCGCCTTGGCATATTCAACAAGTGCGAAGTCTTTTACTTCCTCATTAGTCATTCCAAGGGATCTCCCTTGTTCAATGAAATAATCCAAAGTAGCCATTATGCTGGATTATATGAGATAAATAACTTGTGTAAATATATTACTTGAGAAACTCACTTTATCCCAACTCAGTGGGTGACAAGTCCTTAATCTAGAACGTGTATAATTACCTTAACTATTAATAATTTTATTTATCACCTATATATCTATTGTGCATTATAATATTGACGGTGTATAACAAAATGGATAATACAAACAAGAAAGACAAAGACAAGATATAAAGAACAAATGACAACGTTTTGCAGGAATCAACTAAAGTAAAAAAGTAGAAATAAAGTGAAAAAATATTGCAAAGCGTGCAACGACAGCTGCGAATAGGATACAAAAACTACAAATGACAAAACAGTGTATAAACGAATATAACTGAAAAATAGAAAGGGGAGGAAGACACTCACAAACAAATTAATCAAGAACTAAAGAACAGAGGAAAATATAACGAAAACAACACTAAGACATCTCGTCACACCTAACAATGATATCACGAAAGACCAAACACACATTTGACTGAAATACGCCAGCCAAAAAAAAAAATCCTATCACTGGAAATTTCCACTGCGGGAAATTCGCAATAGTGTCTCTACAGAACGCTTTCGTAGGCCCTCGGTGTGAAGTGGGATATATCCTACGAAAGTCTCCACCCAACCTGCCCGCGAAAAAATGACATATATAACAAAGAAACGAAGATTTAGTAGTGCATGTACTGAGGAAGGCTTAATCAACTATACAGTGGCACATACAGTTTACAAAACAAACAGCCACTTATCTTTAACAATGAAAAAATCCTGGCCTACACAACAGCAACAAAGATGAATACAGCTAAAATCCGTGTGAAAAAAAGTCCAAAGGTGCTCGACACTGGAACTCCGAAAACTAGAACTCCCTCTGTAGCTCACAATCCGACAATAGACCAATCCAATTCAGAGGGGGATTTCGACGTCTAGTCTTGACTTGTGGGTATACATACAAACCACTCGTGCAGGGAAACACTGTGAGACTTGGCTTGACATCAAAAGTCGGCTGGAAAACTGCAAGTCTTGAGTTGGACAACTTGTATATAGTAGACTCCTCAATATAGTTGGTAAAACGCCCCAAAATGCTGGCTCACCACTGATAACTCTCGAGTTGATAACTCTCAGGTCTATTTGAAGGGTGAGAGGACTTCCGGGCAACGCCGTGTACTTACAACTAATAATGGATTAGAACTGTGAGTGGTTCAGGAAGGATGGTAAATGTTCTGTTATGATAGGTGCCGCTGATGAAGGCACATCAGCATTCGTCGGCTTACAGGTGGGCCGGCACCAGGTGTGTGGGTGTACAGACTTCAGAGAAACGCGAAATGCATGTAGTTTAACGTAAGTCAAAAAAACACCCCACCCACACCCCAACACACCCCACCAACCCCCATGTAGGAGTCAGGAAAAAGGTTGAAAACTCTTAATCCCCTACACTGTATTTTCCCCCCCCCCCAAAACAACACCAACCTTGTTAAACCCCCACACCCCACTCCACCCAAACGCCCCACCAAC